>JAGDQP010041297.1:6242-16958 GCA_022664845.1 Lepisma saccharinum | reverse complement strand
GTATTTTTCCCGTTACCTACTCTTGATCATACACCTTCGTACCAAATTTCGTGTTTCTAGCTCCAGTAGTTTGACCTAGGAAATTTTGATCAGTGAGTGAGTGAGTAAATAGAACCTCAGTGATCATGGGGTTCTATTTAATATGGATGCAGTTGGGGATGATCATTGTATGTGTGCAGTTTGGTCAGTTTCGAGCAGTTCCTTTTCGAATTATTCCAGGTCAGGTGCTGGTCAGTACGTTAGGTGATCATATAAAGGAGACCTCGTTTTCCTTAGACCACTTTGATTTTTATGCCGTCGTATGTTGTATGTGCGAGGTTTGATTAGTTTTCATTAGTTTGTTTTCGAGTTATTCCCACTCAGATGCTGTCAGTAATTTAAGTGTTCAGGTACCTTAGGTTTCGTTTGATCTCTTTGATTTTTATGTGCTCCTCGCAGTTGGTGATGGCCAATGCGTGTGTGAAATTTGGTCAGTTTTGTATTAATTCGTTTTCAATTTATTCCCGTCAGGCACTGGTCAGTAAGTTCGGTGTTCAGGTAAAGTATTCTTTTGATTTGTTCGGACACTTTGATTTTGATGTGGTCTATGCAGTTAGTGATGGTAAGTCTATGTGTGCAGTTTCATCAGTCTATATTAATTCCTTGTGGAGTTATTCTTGGTCAGGTCCTGATCAGCAAGTTCCTTAACAGCACAGAATATCGGGCCAAAACTGGGCAACCTTGATCGATATTGGGCAGTATTGACTCAGTATTGGACCGATATTCTGTGCTGCTAGGGTTAGGTGTTCAGGTAAAGCATCTTTAGCTTTCTCTCGACCAGTTTGATAATTATGTGGTCGATGCGGTTGGTGATGGTCATTGTATATTTGAAATTTGGTCGGTTTCGATTAGTTCGTTTTGGCTTATTCTAGGGTTGTAAAAAATATCGGTATCAGTATTCTCGAAGATCGAAAATTCGGTATCACCCATACTGAAATGTCGATTTACCGAGAAATACCGAAATATCGACATACCGAAACACCTAAATATTGATATACCGAAATACCGAACAGTATCAATATACTGAACAATATAGGAACATTGATATACCGAATTCTTCTGAAATTCTGAAAAATGAATACTAATAACTTAAATAGAAGTAGAATGGCAGAGGTGAAATGAAGTCAGTTTTGGTGACCCGACCTGACCCCTACATTGGTGATCCGGTCAAAAACATGACTTGATTTACCCGGTCTGAGAACTTAATTAGCTCTAGTTTCGTATTTTTCGTGCTCTACGTGTAACACCTCCGGTTCCGGTCACCCCCCAAATGTAAGGAAATAATCAAATGCTATATTTTGTCCTCCGGGTGACGAGACCTATGTCGGGTCACCGGGTCAGGACGGGTCCCAAGCATAGACCCGGTCCAAAACTTGACGTACCGGTACTGTGCTATAAGTACAATCATGCTAGCGTTGATTGGAGAGCCAAAAAATGACGTCAAACCACTCTGTGAACTTTTAGGGCGATTGCAAAGAAGGGGCTTAGACTTAGTCTAAGGTAGGCTTAGGCTTAAACATTAATTTGGAGTGGACCAGTTTAGTCTAGAACCATTACGTCTACGTCATTGCAATCGGGCGTTAGTGTTAATTAAGCATTGAATTTGATTTTTATGGCCTTTAGGCAACTTTGGCTCAGACCAGTTGAGTTATGATAGAAAATTTGATGAAATGAAAGAAGACAGAAGGAAACGGGACAATCCCGAGAGAACCCACCCACAACAAAACCCACATGGCAGGCGCAGGGATCGAGCCGGGGATCCTATGTACCAGGAGTGAGCACTCTACCTCTGAGCCATCGCGGCCCCTTATAAGCAGTGAGATAGATTCAGGGGTGTGTTTCAGTCCTCGCGGTGCCAGTACACAATTTCTCAAAGACTAGCGTCTAGATTGCCCCTTTTCGTGATCGTTCCCTTTCCCTTTCGTTTCCCTTTCGTTTCCGTTTCCCTTTCTTCTTGCATATTTACACTAAATAGTAAATACTAACTAGATCCCTGTAAAACAAAATGGAATGCTTTGCAATGCATAAAATCTACATTCTCAGTTATTCGCATTTGAACATCTTACTTATCATACCAAATCTGTTCAAAATTGAGGTGAACTAATCTTCGCCACTGCGCAACATATTGTAGCGCCCGATTATTTTTGTTAAACAAGTTTTCTTAAGTTTTACGATCTTCAAATGGCTGCATCCTAATGTGCCTATTTAAAGCTTCAAAAATGTTATAATTTTATTTTTCACGGGTCAAATGTTTCAATTTGAATTTTATTTATGGCCTTTAGGCATCTAAGGTTGAGGCCTGGATATGGAGGGGAAAGAATTCGGGAAGGTGTCGGCCAGGGCCTACATTGAAAGTGCCATCCTTGCATTTGCCTGGTGTGACTGAGGAAAACATCAGTCAGGATGGTCGGCCGCAGGGATTGAACCCAAGATCCCCCGAATGCTACGCCAACGTTCTACCACTGAACTGCTGTGACTCGGTTCCGATCAACAGTTAATAGGTCGCTTGGTAATGATCAGGTACAAAAAGGATAACGTAAAATGCGCAGAGGAAAACAAATAACGACAGCACATTTGTCTCCTTTAACCCCACCCTCTCCATCACCAATGTATTCACACATGCTCCTACCATTGGTCCTGTGACGTGGTTGTTCTGTCATTCAATACGCAATAAACATTGTGCGGTTAAAAGGAAAGAACAAAAAATGTTTTCCTCCCTTCCCTTTTAAGCATACAGGGATGGAAAAGAAATACGAACGAAACTACTTTCCCAAATTAATTTTGGTTTGAGGAATAAAGCATGTATTTTAGAAAAATAAAGGACGTTAAAAATGTTCCTATCAGCTAACTTTGGACAAGAAAACAATAACAACCAAACACACAACTATCTCTACAAAAAATATTTTTGGAGTTTCAGATACATAGAATGAAATTGGCGTTATTTATGGCCTTTTGTTATTTTCGACTCAGACTAGGATGAGGTAGGCAGGGGATCGGAAAATATTTACTATCTCTCATAATTTACTATTCTGGCATCCCAGTTTCAGATGTATCATAATAACGAATTGAATTTTATTTATGGCGTTTAGCCATCTAAAACTCAGGTCGGGATATGGGAGGAAAAAAGGATTCTGGAAGGTGTCAGCTAGGACCTATGTTGAAGGTTCCATATCAGTATTTGCCTGGTGTGACTGAGGAAACATGCTGGAAAAACCTGTCAGGATGGCCGCTGGGATTGAACCCACGACCTCCCGAATGCTACGTCAACGCTGTACCATTGAGTTACGGTGGCTCGTTATCATAATAAAGAAGTCTGGATACTGAGTCTTTGAATCTGCAACCAAAATCGCACAAATCCATTGCACCGGATATCCGAAACCCCGAAGATCCTGATTTCAGATTCGAGTTTCGGATATACGGAACCGGATCCGTTTCGAATATCCGGATCCTTTTGGATACGTACACTGTAAAAATTGGAGACACAACGTTCATCCCAAAAATGAAGGCAGCTGAGCTGCCTCCACTTTTTGGATTAACTTACATTCAGCCAGTTTTCGGTTGTACGTTTTACTCTGTAAAATTTCAAAAAACGCGTATTTCTTTTCCAACGTATTTCATTGAAGCAGAACATTTTTTGAAAGTAGAAAAGAAGAAAATATAATGTTCCTTCGAAATCTCAAATTTAAAAAAAAAAAGTTCAGGTGGTCGGGTTTCGATCCAGGGTCCACTAGCACACTGATCAGATGCTTTCTCCATTTACCTACAAAGGCACTTGGTGTTTCTGTCTTTCCGAGTGATATTCATAGCTAGGACTTTACTGTGTAGGAGGTTAATGAACAACATGTAGATATTACTACGAGGAATGTCGGGAGAATTAAAGGAGATACGTTTGCTACTGTGTAAATATTTATACCCAACTTAATTCCTATTTCCGCCAATGCAATCATGTCGTTCTCGATCCACCAGTCAGTTGCTTACTGTTCACAGTGTAAAAGCAACATAAACACTCAAAATGGTGGGCCGTTCAGTTACAAGCAAGTAACTTTACTCCTGTTATTGGAATATAAAATATCCAACAAAGGCTTAAACTTCATCCACAAAAGTACGTAACCTCAAAACGGCCTTCGATCAGAAAATGACCGGATTTTAAGCGTAAAATAAGCTGAACGTTCACCGACGAAACACTTTGGCCAGTTTCAGCCAATTTTCAGTTAACGTTAAGCCATTACAAAGAAAATGTTAAACTTTAAAATGGAGTTAAGGTTACCAGTCTTTCCACTAAAGGGCTTACACTATATCCACATTTAAGGGTAAATACAACAAAACGCTAACTTTCTACTTTTGTTTCTCCATAAAGCGGAGTAACTTTCAACCATTTCGTGTTTCCACTTTTTACAGTGTATCTGGCCATCCCTAGTTACCAACCCATAAAATTAATTTCACCTTTTCCCCGCAGTCACATTTGGTTTGTTATTCTCTGTTGTTATCTATTTTATATTTTTGGTATCTCGATATCTTTCGGTGCCATTCAGTACTTCCAGACACGTATTTAAAAATTAATTACGGAGGGGATCAATGGATTCGGAGGTTCCAACTCCGAAGTCGGTCTGGGTGTGAAAAGTACCCTAATTATAGATAATTACGCTAATAATTAGACTATTTTTGCATATTAACAGGAATTTTGGGGTGGGGTCCAGACCCATCCCTAAATACATACGTCCATGAGTACTTCCATATTCCTCACTAGCATTGTTTTTCGGTATTTTGATATTGTTCGGTATTTTAATATTATTCACTATTTCGGTATATCGATATCGTTCGGTATTTCGCTATATCGGTATTTTCTGTATTTCGGTATAGCAATATTTCGGTATCGTTCGGTATTTCGGTATATCGGTAATTGTCGGTATCCAAAACAAACCGAAATTCGGTATAAAAATCTCAATACCGAACACCCCAAAATTATTCCCGGTCAGGTGCTGGTCAGTAAGTTAAGTGTTCAGGTAAAGTACCCTTAGGTTTCGGTCGAACACTTTCATTTTCATGTTGCCAATGCAGTTGGTAATAGTCATTGTATGTGTGAAATTTGGTTAGTTTCGATTAGTTTGTTATTTAGCTATTCCCGGTCAGGTGCGGTCAGTGTTTTAGATAGTCCCGATCGATAGAAATGTTATCACTGACATTCGGTTCTAATAAGGTAGGGAAGCATGGGTTAGTGTTTTTCAGAGATGGAAAGGGACCCTAATCTCAGGTTAATTCAAAGCAGGTTTGTCCACGAAATATAAGAAAGTAACAGACACTAACTTCTCCTTTTATTTCTATTACAATTGATTCATCAGCACAATAAGCATCCGTTGACATACAAAATAAACTACTCAAACTTAGACTTCCATCAAAGGTCCAGTAATAGAAGATGACTAAAAGTTAATGGCAAACGGGTAACTTGTAAACTTTAATGTGCAAGCATTCATTCATGCAAATTTGTTTTCTTATATTAGCTTGTGACTTTTTGCAAGTTCATGGACTCCTTTTCTTGACGCAGATGTAACAACATCACTGTAGATAATGACCGTGTTGTGGTGAATGAACATTGTTCATTTGTGGTGCATAGGGATTTTGTTGCCGAGGACAGTAATTTTGTTGCGGAGGTTATTAATAGTGCTGCGAAGGATAGTAATTTTATTGCGGAGGGTAGTCAACAGATGCAGCTGAAAGAGGCGGTCCTCCTCCATCGAGGCGATTTAACACTGGAACATATTGGGTACTATTGTCTGGTACATCATCTGGTTCTGAGGCTCCTGGTGGCGGTACACCTTGACGTACAGATACTCCTTCTTCTGTGTTACAAACTGGTGTGTCACAGCAGTCCGGATATGGCAGAGTGTCATTTCTCACCAGACGACATGGTGGTTCCACTGAAGCAGTTCCGCACCTTAAATAATAACATATAGGAAATTTAGATTATGTTTTACAAGTAATAGAAGATAACATGGTGAGATTTGAGATACATTCTGAAACCTTCACGTATTAGCTTGAATAAGAAGAATATTTATGTTAAATTGCACAAACGCTGGAAAGTTGGTGAGTAGAGACGGGGAAGAACACAAGACTGAGAATCACAACGACATTCGAAGAAGATAATAAACGTCCACGTTAAAACACTTGACGAAAGAACAATTGCTCAACGAACACTTGAAAAATGCCATGCGCTGTTTAATAATTATGAAACTGATTGTGATTACAGAAATGTGGAGAGTTAGATTATGTCTTTTGTTTAATTTCAAAATCATTACAGAAGTTGGTTGACACAAGTAAATCGTTATTAGTTTCACACTCTGTTATTTCAATTTCTATGGTTAGTTGGTAGTTAACGGGACTTCCATTTTAAATTATGCAGGATGATACAAGGGAGTGTACTCATTTTTTATATGACTGTACTCGGGAAGGGAATGACGTGGACGGAGTGGGTGGTAAGCATTACCTTTCGTCGGGTTTCCCATTTCAGTTAACATGGAGCCGTAGTCGGTGGAACATCCCGTGTTCAGGTACGATGCTTATTTTAGAAACGGCGAGTCAGTGGTCGTTTGATTTCCAGGTTCAGAATGTGCCTCGGCCACATCGATCTCCCGACCTGCGTATATACGACTTCCTTCTGTGGGAGTATTGAAAAGAGCAAGTTAACGCCGACAAACCCTGTTCATTAGACGAACAAAAGATAGTTATTCGTAGAGAACTGATGTAGATATATCAGGAGACATTGAAACGCGTGTGGGGCAGCTTCACCTCTCGACTTGAAAACTGCATCAGAGAAGATGGATATCACATTGAAGATACGATTTTTTATATGTAAAATAAATGGCATAAGTTCGTGCATATGTTAAAAGCAAAATAATAAAGTTTGGTGAAAGTTTAACTGTGTACTGTTCATTCAAAACTGAGTACACTCCACTGTGTCACCCTTTCTAAAGAACGATACAATGAATATACGTTAGATACAAGTAATGTGTGAAAAGTTTAATGCTGTGAAATTACTGAAAATCTAAAAAGGTATCCTCGAAATACTTTTAGTATTGCTTTTCTACTCTAATTGTTCTTTTGTGTGATCGGCCAATAGTTTAGCAATTGGCGATACGGATGTGGAGGGTCTTTAGATGCAGATGCCCCTTAGCTGATCCATCACATAATCTACATGAATGAAAGCTTATCGTTAAAGTGAAAATGTTAGGAAATAATAAAACATGGTTTCCTCTTTGCTAGATCATTTAATGTTTGATGCCAGAGTAGATAAGGTGTCATCTTACATTAAAAGTTTCAAACTACAGGCAGCGTTCAAACTACAGCTGCTAAAACAAGCAGCGTTACTGGATGGATAAACTTCTGATAAAGCCAAACACTATTTTCACCTACGGGTACATGATGCCACTTTGAACGAACTGGAAAGTGCTCTACTGAAATTGTTCCAACCTACTGTAAACTTTAGAACTAAGATGTTTATTTTTCATAGCTTGATGAAGCAATCTAGACAGTCAATAACTCAATATGTCTGTCAGTTAAAAGCCAGAGCTAAACGCTGTAATCTTGGCACTTTCTCAGATGACGTTATTATTGACCAAATAATATTCGGTTTACAAAGTACTAAGGAAATGCTTATTAGGAACTGAAGAACTAACTTTGGCTGTAGAAAGAGATTTCGAATTATTATCGGTACATTCCAATGTTTCCAAGATACTTTCAGATAAAGTCCGTGTTATAGATAGGTTCAGAACATATAAGGGTTGCAGACAGAACAGCAGTGAATCAATCTTATGGATTTGCAATTGCCTCTTCTATGCAGAATCACATTTTACGCATTCTTTTCCCGTTGATAAGCGATAATGCACCGCTTGCGCTCGATGTCGTCCCCTACTAAACTAAAACTTCATCGAAACGTGTGTATATTTATATAGGAGCACTAGATTAACACTACTTACGCTACATATTGCACAACGAACTGTCCATCTTTCGTACTCGTACATGCGACTAATACACAGCCAGGCAGTTGCAAAGTGTCTCCTTCATCGTAAAATTTTTCCGTCTCCGGTACGTAGCATTTGCCTGGATGATCTATATAAAAGAAAATGAGATTTTTATTTTCTCCTCGATGCTTAATTTCATATTCAAAGTATTTATTTGTTGTTATCTAATGATATATGGAAAAATGGAAATCACAAACACATATCATAAGAGCCACACTATTTAATGTCTCTATGTGGGATTTGTTCGACTCGCAAATAAATTTTCCGTACTTGACAATGTAGTTCGAGAATAAAACGAATCCAAAATGAAAATTCATTACAGTAAACCTAACTGTGCCACATCTTAGTCCCGAATTCGAAGTCGTTCTAGAGACACGAGATCACAACATTTCCTAACGAACCTGTTATTTTGTTTTAGCCTTGACAAAGCTCAGAACGTGGGAAGTACTTGCCGTAAGGCTTTCAAACAAAAAGTGAGTTAGAAGAAGTGTACATGTCTTGATTTATGATACTGGGGTCAACTTTTAAAAACAATGTATGGAATGTTTTCACGTAAGTCGAACTTTCACCGAAAGCTGAACAAGTGTTAGCGGAAACATTTTGTGTTATTTCTTACAGTTTGGCTCATTTTCTGGGACCTGTATTACGTCAGCAACTTCGTAAATCGTCAAGAACTCAATAAGTATATTACATGCAGAACACTAAAATCGAATGTATGTAATATTCAAATGTTGCAGCTAGAAAAGCAAAAACTTCCAAGCAATCGCTATCAGGGATAACTAATTGTGACCGGTATTAGGATTTATTAGGATCCAAACTTAGGATTTATTATTGTGATCGGTATTAGTAATTAACATTGTTGTACGTTTCAGCCCTCTCTCAGAATTGGACTGTATTAACTGACTTAGTCCGGGGCTATTTCGAATAAGGGCTATATCGACTGGAAGGAAAACACAATGTATCGTGTTCGAGTTTTCTCCTAATCGCCTCTTTATTACTCTGTAGATAGACGAATAGATATTGAATCTTGTTTAAATAGTACAGGGGTACAAATTTAGAAAACAAATATTGATGATCAATTGAAAAGTTAAAAATAAACTCTTCGTCAAGACATGATCAGCCAATAGAAATGTATTGTAATACTTATAACATTTGACCTGTATTGTGATAAATATACTGTATACCCTAAAGTGAGTAACGATAACAAAATTTTCTATTCAAAACAGGAAAATGCAGCAGATATAATACAACAAATAAGGTATAATTTGAAATGTAACATTTTCTAACAAATAAGCATTACACTATTGAAGTATTCTCAGTCACACAACAAAGGACAAACCGGGAAAGTAAATAATTCCAGGAAGGGAAGTCAACAACCGCACTACTATCTATGAACCATGTTGTAAATTATTACAGTATGTTTACTGCAAACACTCATTTGCTTCCAGCTGCACCGGTAGTTCAGTCGTAGATTGTTGCATCGCTGACCGGGAGGCTGGGGTTCAATTTTCGTTTAGGTCAACTTGATGCCCCATTTTTTCATACCAATATATTTTTCTTGTTATTACTTTTTAATAAATGCACCCTTTAGTTTGTTTCTGAATTTTTATCGTATCATACATGCTTCATGGGTATTCAATGTGAAGCGAGTGCTAGCGAGCGAAGGCGGGTTCGTTGTAAAGTTAAACGTTTTATCATATTAGCCATGCACGTTACCTCCAGAATTATTTATTTTTCCAAGACCGACGTCATATCAACCATCTACTGGCTCTAAGCGATGCACATTCGCTCCTTACTTGCTTTCATACGCAGTGTCCGATGGACAAAGGATTCCCGTTTCAGTTAGTCAATTTAAAAATATCTTATCTCCAATATTTAGGATTATATCGCAATGAAAATCAGCTTTTGAGCAAAGGAACAAAGTCAAAAATTCTCAAGTTGCACAATAAAAGTGTAAAAAAATTACATTAAAAAATATATGCTACAGTGTCTATCAGATACTACTTGCCCAGATAAGGGATATATTTTTTAATTTTGGTATGAAACATACCTTGATATATTATGATGTTTGGAGCTCTCCTCAACGAAAATAGTATAATCTAAGCAGCACAGTCACGTAAAAAAGGCGTCATTTTTTGGTAGAAAAAATAAAAATCACGTCAGTGTAAGGAAATTTACGTAGCTATTACATAGCATTTTGGCCTTTTAATTTACGTAGATCTGTGATGTCTCATCTCTCAGTTTTTGATGACTACACGTAACGTTTCGACCTTCTAGCAAAGATCCTCATCAGACATACACTCTGAAAGATTTTTTTGACTAATAATATAGTCTTGTTCAGCAGTTCAGTGTTTTTGATCTTAATTGCAAGACGTGCAACTATGTTTTGTTGTAAGATAAAGGTAAAAATAATTTTAGGCGGTTACAGCAGATAGTTGTTCGTATTCGAAGATACTTAATTCTCATTGGAAATCGTCCATTGCCAATCAGAACGCAATGTCCCTCAAAGTTGAACGTCAAGGTTACGAACTTGGAGTCTGTTTCGAAATTTGGAAAAAATTGAAGATATGAAAAAATTATATAAAGCACTCCAGTTGAAGCATGCATTTGTATACCTTGAAATGTTAAGTAGAAGGAGAGAGATAGAGAGAGAGAAAGAAAG
>JAGDQP010041295.1:0-16958 GCA_022664845.1 Lepisma saccharinum | reverse complement strand
AAGACATATAAACTCAATACCATAACTTATGGCACTGGGCCTGCGTCCTTTCTGGCAATCAGAAGTCTACAGCAGCTAGCATTGGAAGAAAGACAGAATTATCCATTAGCGTCAGAAGTAGTGCTAAATGATTTCTATGTTGACAATTTACAGACGGGAACTAACAATAAGGAAAAGCTTAAACGAATACAAGAGGAGTTGGTAATATTGATGCAAAGGGGGGGTTTTACTCTCAGAAAATGGTGTTCGAACGAACCTGAGGTGCTGTCTCAAATTCCTGTCGAACTTCGAGAAGAAAGTTTCGAATTCCAACCAGGGGAGGAGCAGAAAACGAAAAATTTGGGTATTGTTTGGTGCCCAGGAAATGACAGTCTACATTACACCTTAAAATGTGAACAAAAAACGCAACATGCAACAAAACGCAACATTTTGAGTATAATAGCAAGTATTTTTGATCCAATTGGTCTGCTAGGACCTGTGATATTCAAAGCAAAAATCCTTTTACAGCGCTTGTGGCAACTTCAGTTGAGCTGGGATGAATCTTTGCCTACTGAATTACATACACAATGGGAACAGTTTAAAGAAGAATTGAAATATGTACAAGAAGTGATCATTCCTAGAAAATGTGTGGGTGAACCAAATGCAGAAATGGACATACATGGTTTTGCGGATGCAAGTGAGCTCGGGTTTGGGGCCTGTGTGTATCTCAGAGCAAAGGACAAAGATGGCAAATTTACAGTTAATTTGCTTTGTTCAAAATCTCGCGTAGCGCCTTTGAAAACTATAACGATACCGAGACTTGAATTATGTGCGGCCTTACTTTTGGCAAGACTCATAAACAAGTTAGTGGAAGTTCCAAACTTTAAGGATATACCAATCACCTTATGGACAGACTCAACAATAGTATTATCCTGGATCAGTGCGACTTCAGCTCAATGGAAAACGTTTGTGTCTAACAGAGTAGCTGAAATTCAACAATTGACGAGCAATTACCAATGGAGACATGTTTCCAGTCAAAATAACGCTTGTGACATATTGAGTAGAGGTTTGATGCCTTCACAAATTCTAAATAACTGTTTGTGGTGGCATGGGCCAGTCTTTCTACAGGAAGAAGAAGGAAATTGGGACGAGCCTTCAGCAAGACTTGAACCTATGGAACTGCCAGAGCGAAAGAAGGAAGCTGTGACATTGTTGTCAACAATAAATACAGATGATTTCGTGGGAAGATTTTCGAGATTAAAGAAGCTACAGCGAGTTATGGCGTATTGTTTGAGGTTCATCAACAATGTTAAAAGAGCAAAACATGAACGACAACAGGGTGAACTTACCATGGAAGAAGTCAATCAAGCATTCGTTCGTCTAATTAAGTTAGATCAATTACAACATTTTTCTGAAGAATTTGATGCCTTAAGCTGTGGGAAGGAAATATCTAATAAGAGTCAACTCAAATGTCTCAACCCTTTTTTGGATTCAGATCAGGTGATAAGGGTGGGCGGTCGAATTCAAGAAGCCAACATTACTTACGATCATAAACATCCAATTTTATTACATGCCAAATCCAAATTGACGAGACTAATAATGGAAAATGAGCACAAAATCCTATTGCATGCTGGACCTCAATTTCTATTATCAAATTTAAGACAAAAATTCTGGCCATTAAATGGACGTAACTTAGCAAGACAAGTCGTGCACAATTGTATTATTTGCTTCAAAAATAAGCCTAGAACAGCCGAACAATTAATGGGAAATTTACCTGCAGATAGAATTCAACCTACCAGACCCTTCTTGCACAGTGGTGTGGACTATTGTGGACCTGTTTATATAAAATCCAGCAAACGTCGTGGTGCTAAGCTAATTAAAGGATATATTGCAGTTTTCGTGTGTTTCTCCACAAAGGCAGTGCACGTTGAACTGGTTAGTGACTTAACTACACAAGCTTTTCTTGGTTCTTTGAAACGTTTTATGGCGCGTCGAGGAAAGTGTGCAAAATTATATTCAGACAATGCAAAGACATTTGTAGGTGCGAATAAGGAGCTTAGGGAGTTGAAGGAACTTTTTGACACCTTGAATCACAAGAAACAAGTTCAGGATTTTCTCTCGCAAGACAATATTCAGTGGAAATTTATTCCCCCGCGTGCGCCCAATTTTGGTGGACTGTGGGAAGGTGCTATTAAATTATTAAAGTATCATTTGAAAAGAATTGTGGGAAATGCTTCTCTTACGTATGAAGAACTGTACACAACGTTGACCTTGATTGAAGCATGTATGAACTCTAGACCTCTTACTCCGTTGAGTTCAGACCCCAACGACATAAACGCACTCACTCCAGCTCATTTCTTGATAGGCGATTCATTAACTTTGGCTGCCGAACCAAACCTGGAATTCATTCCTTCTAATAGACTTAATCAGTGGCAACAAGTACAGCAGCTATTCCATCATTTTTGGAGGCGTTGGAGCAAGGAGTACCTGTCCAGCCTACAACCAAGGTCCAAGTGGAAGAAGCAGCATTCTAATCTTCAATTGAACGATTTGGTGTTGGTGAAGGAAGATAACCTACCACCTCTGACATGGAAATTGGCGAGAATCATCAATCTACATCCAGGCAGTGATGGTGTAGTGCGTGTAGCTACGATACAGACGGCAAAGGGACTTTTCAAAAGAAGTGCGCGAAATTTATGTCCTCTTCCCAAGAACTAGAAGTGTAGTATAATTGAAGGTCACCCTTCAATGGGGGGCGGTCATGTTTCTTATTGTGTTTTATGCTTAATTTTTATTGTGTATTTTTGAATGATTTTCTTTTTGGTTTGTGTGTTTGGAAATCCTCATGAATGTGTCTTCTCTCAGTTGATTTGAATTTTGGCCGATAGGGGCCAGCAGGAACTTAATTATATATGAATGGTGCTGCCATCTATAAGTAGGTCAGTGGAGCGCCTTCGAACAGTTTTTTTAACCCTTTTTTTTCATCATTTTTTTATCATGTGAGCAAGATGGTGGACATTCAATGTGCAACGATAAAATTGTCCAAGTTCACGTAACATTTGTATATATTTTCTATTGTGCTACGAAGATAAGTATAAAGGACAACAAATATAACCAATTGAACGATTGCATGTCTTATTTACTAATAACATAAGTAATTTGGCAAACCAGTTACAAGAACTCAACAGGTTATGTTGCTTCTACACCTCTATTATTATGATGATCATTATGATGGAGCTGGGTAATTTATGAACACCAAAAATTGTACGGAAATTCCTGGACATCTTGGTTTTAAGAGCCAAAAGAGGCTAGTGGTCCTATTTTTAGACAAACCTATCTTCATCTTTTCTTGACAGATTCTGCAAAACAAAATATTAATGAATAACTAGTGAATGTTGTACCTCAGACCTTCCCTCGGACGGATGTAAGCCATAGTGCTGTATGATCCCACACAATTAATTTTGTATCAAACCTCTACTTTCGTAAACTTTCTCTAGATCATAAAAAAACCATAGAAACTAATATCAATGAATGAACCTGTAAGAAAATGCCAACAAACAATTTCAGATGAATAAATTTACTCCTATGATGGCTGATGAGTAAGTCCAATCATATGAATTCTAAAAGTTTCTAGGTGTAATTATTGAAAAAATTTCGGAACAGATTTTGCATTTGTTGGGGCAATTCTTGGACACCAAATAATATCCAACTAGCTAACATCAGTCTCCTTACCTAGATCTTTTAAGGAAGGAAGATGTAGCTTAGAGATATTTAATTGAGAATAATAAAATCAGAACTCCTGCCAGTTTTAGAGTTAAAGTCATAGATTTTCCCACAGGTGTCCGTAACTAATTCAACGGTGTATAGCTTATTTCTGTCAAACCTGTGTCCGCTGAGATCTAGTAGGGGCACAAATGGAGAATACTAAGCGATTCAAAAGAACCTGCCAGTTTTAGGGTCAAAGTTATAGGTTATTCCACGGTTTCAGGCCATTCTGAATCCAACGGTGTATGGCTCAACTCTATCGGACTTTAGTTGCTGAGATCTAGAGGGACGAACAGACAGACAGGACAAATCCTATATCTCCCCTTATTCACTGACGTTCATACGGGTGCGCTAATAATAATGTGAAGGATGCAGTAACATTTTGTGTACCATCAAATGTCCAGACCACGAGCCGTCACTGCAATAAACCTAATTTGCCTCTTTATAGGTGGGAGAATTAATCTGACAGTCGAAATACATAGCCAAGGCAGCGCAGTTCTCAGTACCATGAGAATGACCCCGGACAACATTGGGAAGGATCAGCAAGGGCACTGTTGGACCTCCTTGTTTCTATGGATAGAAGGTGTATCAACTGTGGACATTCGTTGAAGGCGAATGCACCATCTAAGAAAAAGGTTTAAAACTGGGTGGATAGCTGGAAACGTGGCCGCACATCGGCAGCGAAGGGGATTAGTTCTGGCAGGAAAGTGTGTGACTAGACTACTATTGGAGAAAACTTGATTCTGAAGAACAGGCGTATCACTTTCCACCTTCAATGTCACTTTGGACAATGTGATATGCCTATTCTTCAGAATCAAGTTTTCCACAATATTTCCTGGTGATGTCACGCTCACTTTTCTGCCAGAACTGGTCCGCTTTGCGGTCTATATGCATACATGTGTCCAGGGAGCCTATTCCCGACAGGTCGTTACGTGAGACAGAGTGCGAACTTCGAATGTCAGTCGTTGACGACTCTCTTATTTGTATTCCTTACTGTTCATTAACGGTTATCGCGTGAGCTAGGGAGAGCGTAACGTGTTCGTTTCTGCCGACAAGGAAGAAGCGAGAGAGAACATTCGTTCACGGAATCAAGATGGTGGCAGACATTTAACCGATGCCTGTAGAAGATCTTGAAGTATAAAAATTGAAAAACAAAAATAAAATGCTCCCTCAAGAGGATGAAGGATTATCAAAATACAAGGGCCGTAAGTAACTGTTAATAAATAAATTAATTTTAATTTTCTGGATAGTACTTGTAGTTGTAGTATTACAGGAGACGTGCTTAAAATACACTTTCACTAGAAGACCTTTCTTTAGTATGTACTGAGCAATCTTTTTCAAACAGGCCTGTTAGCTAGAACTACGCTGTTCTCAGTTCGTAATACCCCCTGTGGTAATTCTCTATATTTGTTAATTACATGCGAAGATTGTGTGGTGTGATTTCTCATATAAAATACCTCCAAAATGAATTTATGTTTGTGCTCATAGAATATAAACAACATAGAATTGACTGCATGAATTATGGTCAAACGATAATTATTTAAGTACATTTTTCGTATTATATAAACCTATAATAATTTTACAATATGTCAGCTGTAGATTAGATAATTTTTGCCAATGAACTCACATTCACAAGTACATTTTCTTAATTAGTACATACATATATTTAAAAATGTGTTTACTTAGTAAAGCACCCTTGTACTCTATGAGCATATAGTGTAGGTAGGCTATTTAGATATTGAGAACATAAGATACGATCTCGCCAGTTTTATAATCCTCGTATATATTGAAGAAAGTTTCTTTACAGTAATGGTGTAGATTTAATTTCCGCTTCGATAAGGTTTGTTACAATTTACAAAAGTACATATTGTACATTTGACCACAGAGAAGTCGGAATTTTTGCTTTATTCATTTGAACTATATGCGTAGAGTGCACAGTATTCTACGCCCGTATATTGTGTCACTAGTGAAAGTATCTTCTTGAGTATTACTAAGAACTATTCAGAAAAGATGATGAAAATTATTAGTGTAATTAATGACTACCCTTGTGTGCTTTTCTAAAAATATGTAAATACGTGTACATTACGTGGTATTAGGAAGTCCAGCCATCTCAGTTATTACACCTTGTTAGCTTCCCGGTTAGGCGCCAAACCTTCTCATATTTATTTATTTATCTTTACCCATTCATCATGAATCATATGGATTCGGGCATATCAAAACATAATTTGGATTTCTATATACATTTACAGTTTACATTATCACAGATACATCTTTACACACACACAGCGACAGCCAATAATCCAAAATTTGTTACAAGGAGTCAGGTGTCATTATTAATTCATTAAATACGTTTCGGAGTTTTACCATTCCAGTGGCCCACCATCCTAACTGAGGATTTTTAAGTGTTCTTCCTCCCTATCCCGCCCCAAGCCTTAGATTCCTAAATACCATAAATAAAATTAAGATGTTTTTGACTTCACCACAGTTAAATACGACAGCAGACGAAGTAATACTAATACCGTTACTTCGTGTTATAAATGACAAATATTTTGATACAAAAATCACGGTCAGTATGTCTATCGAGCGAGGACGGGTTAGAATAAGCCAGATTAGACAATATTTTTCATTACGTGTCAGAATAAACCAGATTAGACAATATTTTACATACGCGATGCCCACCACCATTAACCAGAGCTAAAACGGGTCAAGTTTCGAACCATCATTAGATCATCTATTACCCTTGCATTACTCGAAACATTGTTGTATTGGATAAAATTTAATTTGTCTACTCTCCAAAATCTAAAATGTACAGCTGAAATGTATTCTTTCCAACATATGGAAGTGTTGAAATTCAAATATAACTGTTTCGAGTAATGCAAGTGTGAAATAAGAATCAGAGTCGAAAGACCAAATGCCTATTTAGATGCATCCCGCGTTCAGGACAAGCATATGATGTCAGTATTAAAAGCCCAGCGAAAATAGAATCACTTAGCTAATATGCATCGCGTATAATGAAAAATATTGTCTAGCCTTGCTTATGTTAACGCATTGTCGCTCGCTAGACATACTGCCCGTGACCAAAATACGTATAATTTATAACACGAAGTAACGGTATTAGTATGTCTACCGGTGTATTCAACTGGTGAATTCAAATACATTTGAATTTTATTTATGGCCTTCATCTATGGCAGACTCGGGCCGGAATAGGGAGGAATAAGGAAGTTGGAGGATGAGGAAGAACGCTGGAAAAACCTATGTCAGGAGGGTCTGCCGCTGGAATGGAACAACTCAAAAACGTATTAACGATTTAATAATGACACATAGCTTTCCGTAACAATTTGTGGATTATTGGCTGTCGTTATGTGTGTATGAGAAAGTGTAAAGACGTGTCTGTGATATTTACATGGAAATGAGCGGTATAGAATGTACATATGACTCTATTGCTGGTGTAGATAAAGTACATTTTAGCCGGACAATACAACATAAGTAGTTACTTTCCTCCACTGCTTTTAGACTTACAAATACCGACCGCGCAATTTAGAAGATTCGTCAATTCATACCAGAAGTTCTCTTCACTTTCCTTTCTGAAAGAAGGTTTTCCAGAAATCAAATATGGATTGTTTTTCGTAAATTTAATCATTTTATTTTATTTTGTTCATCTGTAACTTTATAGATCATTTTTTTTTTTCGAGTCCTGCAACTTTGAATTCACTTTTCGATTATTTAACACGGTTGATCAATCCATCATCTAAATCAGAACGGAATCTGGCAATGCGATTGGCTGGAAAATTATAGTCTCTACACAAGGTACAATGATTGAGCGCTAAGTCGTGATGTGTCTGAAATACGATTTTTACTGAGCTCGTGACTTCTGCCAACCCAGGAGAGTCGTACGCGTGAGTAAGCTAACGTGTGTTTGGGAATCAGCCCCCCCGGCTCATCAGCCACTCAGTTTTAAAACGTCGGCTTGCAAGTCGGAAAGAATCCTCAGAAGTAGGTGGTGCCACCTGTTAGCTAGCTGTAGTAATTCCGTTAACTCAGGAGTTTCATTGCATGTGCAATTATTAAAAACACCCAAACTGATCTTTCTAACCTAACCAATGTTTTTTATTATATTTCCTAGTGCGTATAAACATAACAAAGAACAAGTTATTTTTCTTTTTAAAAAACTATGTAAACATAACCACGTCAGGATTTGAACCCAGATCTCCGAATCAGCTTTCCGATACGTTAACCATTGCACTAAACTAGCAACTCCAAAGTAGCAGTTTATCAGAGTTGTTTATGGTTGAAGCAGTAGTATGCCTGCGCGAGAAGGCCACACATAGGATTTGTTACTGCATCTACGGTCTCCTGTTTTAAACCGCTTTCTGTGATGGCGCATGTTCACCACATATTTTCACAAGCCTTCTGTGAATATCCGCAGTTGATACAACCCTTTCCATAGAAACACTGATGTCAAACAGTGCATTGCTGATCCTTCTCCATGTTGTCCGCAGCTGTTCTCACGATGCTGAGACAACTGCGCTGTCTTGGCGATGGATTTCGGCTGTCAGATTAATGCTGCCACCCGTAAAGAGACAAATATGTTAGGTTCATTGCAATATGCATGAATCGCCAATCGGTGAAACACAGGATATAACACACTGAAAATTGTAAATTATTATTCGCTCCCTCCTATAACTTTATTTCCAGAAAATAAGGTGCTGATGTGGTGAATGAATATACCAATGTTAGTCGTTGGCAAGACTATACGAGAAGAACTTTCCTTTACAGCTGCCCCTTGATAATCTTGTCAAACATCTCCGAGCCGAATAATTTATTAAACAGGAGTGATCTTGATAAGAACCGATAACCTAATATAAAAGCAATAGAATGGCCTGTCTCACTGACTTTCTTTCTTTCTTTCTTACAACGTCGCACATAGACTTCAATTCACATGTGACCAGATCAGGTGGATTTTTGACTTGATTAGGAAATAGGAGTCAGTGGTATTTTATTTTATTTATTTAGTACACTCTTATACTTCCTAGACAATTGAATAAAAGTTTTATAGTATGGACTTGCATTTTTGCATTTGTGTTGTGTTGAAATGGAAACGAGAAAATGGCGACCAAAATTCTCTCGACCATGCTGAGTGCAATGACGGCGCCAGCATAAAAAAATCCGGGGTGCTTCAATATTGGATTTCAAAAAGGTCGGGAGCTGATTTAAGTTTATTTTTTTTTGTGTTTTGTTTTTCTTTGACCTTGTATAGTTTCATGAATTAAATATATGTTTTAGTTATTTGCCTCTAGAGGGTTACGCCCTCTCTCTAGGCATGTGTGGCATAAGCATGTCTGTGCAAATATATTAATAGATGGGCTAAGTGCTGTTTATACACGAAATATAACTAAACAGTAATATCATAACATAATAAATGATATATATATATATGTGGTTTATTATATATATATATATATATATTAAGAAGTTCTATATAGATCAAGAAGCTTGTCATAACATAGGATAATATAGCCAAAATGTCTTACATAATGCAAATGTAGTTATTGCTGGTATGGTAATATGAGTGGCATGTGCTCATTGATAATGTTTCTTTGAAAGAATGCCGTGTGATGATGGTCAGGTGGTATGTGTTGAATATATAAACTAAGCAGTACGTTCAGTGGCGTATGACAGTATTTATGCGTTACATCTTGCTCTAGATGTAACGCATAAATAGAATAGAAGATGTTCTAGAATATAGAACTCTAGAATCTATATTCTAGAGTTCTAGACTCTAGAACTCTATACTATATGCTCTAGAATACTGTGTTAATAAATATATCATTATTGTTGCCTATGCATTTTTCTGTATAAGAACGACGCAATTCTGCTATGTGTTGTGTAAGTTTTGGAAAATTTATTTTAGTGTATAGCTCATTATTAGGGCAAGGTAACGGTATTCTGTAGGCCAACCTTATGACGTGTCTTTCCATTATTTCAAGTTTTTCGTAGAACTTACTGGGTGCAGAACACCAAGCGATATGTCCAAACGTTAGAATACTTCTCATGAAGGCTTTGTAGATGTTGAGGATTAGTTTTGGGCTTAGTCCCCAGTTCTGTCCTGTTAATCTGCGTAGTCTGCTTTTGGCCTTGTTTATGATTTTTTGTAAAAGTGGTGTCCACAGTAGTTTAGTCATATGTTATGCCGAGATATGTCACTGTTTTAGTTTCCTATTTTCACGTTTAACGTTCTTGGGTTTCTATGGGGATTTACTTCGGCACTTTGGTGGTATGATTACTAGCGTTTGTGTTTTGTCTTCGTTTCTTTTCAGTTTCCATCGTTGACACCATTCAATGAAGTTGCTGAATGTTACTTGTAAGTTAGCATTTATTTGTTGCATGATCCTACCTAGTGTCAAAAATGCCGTATCATCTGCGTACTGAAATAGATATGTGTTTGGTGCTGGTGTAGGTAAATCAGATGCTTATAGTATATACAGAAGAGGTGAAAGAGAAGATTCTTGTGGCACTCTCGTGTGCGGAACTATTGGATGTGAAGTTGTGTTATTAATGCTTACATATGCAATGCGGTTTAAGATAAAATAATATATTATTCTTAGGTAATTCAAAGGACTTTTAGTTTGTACAATTTGTAGAACAAGCCGTATTGCCAGATTTTATCAAAGGCTTTCTCTAGGTCCATTAGTATTAAGCAGGATGGAAGTGACTTTTTATAGTGATTTGTAATTTTGGTCGTTAGCCGCAGCAATTGATCGTTAATACTATACATTGGTCTGAAACCCGTTTGGTGCATTGGTAGAATTTCTTCTTTACTTAAAAATGGGTGTAACCGTTGGACTAGTATTTTATCAAATAGTTTCCTAGTGTGGCAGTTAATTGTATGGGTCGATACGATTTTACTGAGTCGGGTGGTTTGTTTGGTTTTAGAAACATACAGAGTTTTGAGACTTTCCATTCAGTTGGGTAAAATTCTGTGCGTAGTATGAACGTATAAATGGCTGCTAAGAGAATAAATAAGTTTAATGGGCATTCT
The DNA here is from genome assembly GCA_022664845.1 of Lepisma saccharinum. Classification (NCBI taxonomy): domain Eukaryota; kingdom Metazoa; phylum Arthropoda; class Insecta; order Zygentoma; family Lepismatidae; genus Lepisma; species Lepisma saccharinum. The sequence continues at coordinate 6,175 of JAGDQP010041295.1, read as the reverse complement.
TGTATTAGTTTGTATGATATTTGATCAAACCCTGGAGCAGTGTTGCGTTTCTTTCGCAATGTTTTCTGTATTTCTACTTATGTTATTGTTTGTTTTAGAGGATTATTTTCGTCAGTGTGGTGGTTTACAGATGGCTGAAGTATGCTATCTATTACATGTTTCGAGAAATGTGGACTATATCTATTTTGTTCCAGTTCTGGTGTGAAGACAGTTTGCAGATGGGATGCAAATGCATTGGCTTTCTCTTGGTCAGTACGTAGTGCCAGTTCGTTATGGAACAGTGGATACGTAGTAGTGGTTTTCTGTCGTGTTAAGAGGTGGAATTTCTTCCAGTATTTTGTTGGGTGTGTTCCTTGATTGAGTTCATTGCATGTGTTTTGCCACGTGAGTCTTTTGTGAGCTATTATATAATTGTGCACTGCTTTGCCATCTCCGTGCCTGCAGTAAGTATTCTTCATTGCGTGTTTTCTCATATTCACGAAAGTATCGTCTGGATTTTCGTACTAACATTAAATATTGTTGAGGTAGTAGTGGCTTATATATTTTACATCTAGTAGTTGGTATGTTGTTATCCGCACTGCTCTTGATGGCATTGGTTATACTATTGATCAAGTTGTTGAGTTCGGTCTCGTTCGGTCTGGTTGAATATGGTGTAATTTGTTGTTTATCTGATTACGATACTGCGTCCAGTTGGCTTTGTTGTACAATGAGATGGTGCGTGTCGTTGGTTGATTTGTCTTATCTCGACCAGTACAGATTGTTACTTTGACTGGAAGATGATCACTTCCAATGTCATCGAGTACTGTTATTGAACATTTGGTTATGAGGGAAGTTGTTGTGAGAACTACATCAGGGGTTCTTTGGCTGCTAGGTCTCGTATGTCGGGGTAGTTTGTGAATATGTCCATTAACATTTGTTTCTATATGATCTGAGAATTGAGCCTTTTCCCTGTCCGTTCGGATATGTATGTTTATGTCGGCCATTACTATTAAATTCTTGTAATGATGAAACAGGTACGTGAAAAAAACTAATAATATAGGATATCCCGGACGCACATATATGGTTGCTATCGTAATAGCGATGTTAGGATAATAAACTGTTGCTACAACATGTTCCGGTAGGGCAATGTTCAGATTAATCTGTTGTGTTCTAAAACTTACTTTGTTGTTGATGCCTATCGCAGCTCGTTCATTGTTCTGTTGGTAGTCGTACCTTATGACTTTGGTACCTTGTCGTGTGTTACTCGTGTCTCTGGTTTTAAAGATGTTTCATTGAGTGCAAAAGCATCTATATTTTATTCCACTAATAGTTGGTCGAATAACATTTTGTGTTATAGGAGTGATAGAATATTTACAAAAAGCAAAGCAATAACAATATTCTTAAGTACTTCCATCGTAGTTAGTATTCTGCATTGGTGATATGTGAAAATGTAAGTAAGACCCTGAGTACGTGGCATATAAGTTTACATTGAAGATTGCTGTGGCTACCGCAATAACATGGTCTAGAATAAGCTGTCTTTGGAATGGGAATATATTTTGCAAGATTATTTTTTTAGGTTTATGACATGTATAAAATAATCATAAAATTAAGGGCTACAAGTGAAGGCTTAAGGTAGTTTTGGGAGGCTTCAACCCCTTAACCCTGTGTAGCACCCTCTTTGTCTAAATGTAACAAATGTTCTAATAAGTAGCTGCTACTTTAGCGAGTGTGCTCACTATATTTCCACCAGATTTCATTATTCAATATGTCGATTATATAACTAGTGGGATCTATTGGGATTATTTTAAACTTCGGAAATCGTTACATAATCGACATATTGAATAATGAAAGCGGGTGGAAATATAGTGAGCACACTCGCTAAAGTAAGGTAGGGGTCCGAATATGGTCCACCTTAACTTCGTTGATTTTTGTTTTTTTCATTAAGAGAAACTGATTTATTCGTGCGAATCGACTGAACCATCAAGTTGGGAGACTATCTGGACAAATGAAAAAATAAATCTGCTTTATATTACGTATAAAAATGTAGTAAATCGAAAACTAAAATGTTGCCTGTGGGTCATAGGGAATAAGAGCGTATGGCAAAAGTGATGTGTAATCTTTCTGTATTACCTATATATGCTACATACTGAGAGATATACATTACCAGCATACATAATTTATATGACATTGCAAAACCCAAGAATACTGTATTAATACAAAATGCCAAAATTTGTGAAAAACAAGTAAATATACAAGAAGAAATAATATGAGTAAATAAGAAGAAGTGTAACAAACGAAGAGATTGAGAACGTCACTTCTCACATGAGGGACGAAGAAATGGTCCGTGATATTTAGCGGTGATTCTAACACACACTTCATGAACGTGTTTGCGCTACGACACGCAAAGATGCATGTCTGCAACCTTGTCTGCCTGACAAAGGTAACAAAACCAAGATTCACAAGACTTGTAGCAACTCAGTGTCGGTTTTTCAGGACTATTAGAAGCAGTTGTTGAAATTCTGGTCGTTTTAAACGTGATGACACTTGCTTTTGGCTTTAATCTTTTTTTCTTTGTATTGGAATTGATAACTTCCTTATTACCTGGCATTATCTGTTTTAATTACTAAACATTATTGATGGTGAGTGTTCAGTACAGACATTTCAAATACCCGATGCTTTCATTTTAGCCGGTTATGACTGAATTTTGCTTAATATGGCGGTGGGCCATATTACGCACTATTGACCTCTTTTATTTTTTTCTGGCGCCTGCTTGTTGCACAATGCAATACATTGCGTCACACACATTTTATGTTCACGTATGCTCACATAGCTACATTATCCATGCACTATACTGACTAGGTTTTCAACAATAGATACTGAAACGAAACATTACTTAGTTTGCTAAAATAACAGCAAAATATTTTCTTGCTCAATATGACACTTCAACTGAAACTGCTGCCGCTCACGCCACTCGCAAACAAATGAGTCGCGCAAAAATGCTTTCTCTTGTCATGAGGATATAATTTATGGTGACATCTAGTAGCACCAACGGAAAGCTGCAGAGATCTGGGATGTGAGCCATATTGGGGACCCGGGCCATAATCGGTACACTTACCTTACTTGAAGAGGTGTAATAAAACAATGATGACTTGTCTCAATGCTTTACGAAATTATGAACTTTACGATTACTTTATTTTTAATCAATCAAGTAGATATACACAAACAAATTGTCGAAGATTATCAATAACTCGTTCAAAGTACTTTTTAACCCATAGTACATATTAGAGAAAATGGGGCGGGTAATTCTTGTGTACCTACAAGTAGCAAAATTGTAAATCGGCCACTGGATACTTATCAATGAGAATATTAAGGACCGGGGAAAATTTGGTATTCGGGGGTGGTGCGATATGTTCCCTGCCCATGTCATCCTCCTGAAAGAAATGTTGAGAATTAAAATGATGGCGAACCCAACCGATGCATGTATACTAGTAATACAGCATGCCTTAGTGGTCCACAATAGAACAAGACAACGGGCAAGCTTGTGCCAAACACTGTTGGCCCACTGTAGAGCCCGATTCAGGGAGATTATTTTGCTACTAGTAAAAATCAAACTTGTATTATGTGGTTCAGTAATTCTGCCGGACCCCCTTGTGAGAGTGTCATCCCAAAATTCTCAAGCGCAACCCCAAATGTTAAACTTTTACGGTAAAAAAATCTATAGAAACCGTGCAAAACTTCACTTACACCCTCCTAATTTTGACTTTACACCCCCACAAACTGAAAATCCTGGCGGAATCCCTGATGTTCTTGCGGCTAGAAATATAACATCAGTGTTTCTTTCCAAGGGATGATTCGGGTGTATTACCCCCCAGACTGAATCAATCACTCCCGAAATAAAAAAAAACATATTTTGTAATAACAAGGGCTAGAATGAATCTCCTCTCTCCTCCTTCGTCCCCTTTAAATATTTAATATACCCCACAGAACAGTTTTCCTTAAAGAAACACTGTATAATACATTTGTTTATTTGCGTCTTGTTTTACATAATGAAGGCCATCAGCAACTTTCTTTCACTCAATCATGAGGAGTAGCCCTAGTATACAGTTGTAGTAAACCATTGCAGCACACAGTGCGGCCGATTCCAGAAAAGCTGGCCAAAAGTAAAAAACTCGAGTAAATTATTTCAAAATCTGTACTAGTTTTTTTTTTTTTCGTCCCTGATTACGAATCTGAAGTCAGAGTTGCAAAATCACCTTCTACTGACAACCCCTATTCATGAAACAGCCTGTATATCATGTTAATCAAGATGCATATAATTTTCATTTTTTTTTGGGGGGGGGTCGCTGATTATGAATCTGAAGTCAAGAGTTGCAAAATTTAACCCGCTTTACAACATTTTAGCGTATATTTAAATGATATTTTGTAAAATGAAATATTACATTGTTTTTATAAATGATTCCTGATTGGATGTAAATTGAATAATAATTAATAAATATACATGCAAATGCTTTGGTATAAAATAACGGAATTATGACAAAAGTATTTTTTTGAAAAATTAATTTTTGTTAATTATAACCCAGAAATCAATTTTTTATATTAAAAATGTAATTACAAAATATCGGTTTCAACGTCAGGCGATAAATTTATAGATGCATCAGTCTCTTCTGATGTCGAACATTCTGAACTTGAAACATCGTTTTGTTCATCTTGTTGACTAACTCTCACAGTTAGTTGGAGCAGTTGACAAGCCAGCTAGTCAGCCAGCCTGGCTGTCTTTCTCTGTATATATACTGTATATCAGGCACACACACACAAACATACACACTTATTCCATGTCTTCCAAGTTCTCTTCTTTAGAGGTTAGATTTGTGAAAAAGAACACTGCACGATCCTTTTATCTTTCGCTTCTCATTTAGTCGTCTATTCTAATAATATAACTTTCACTCGCTTTGCTTCACTGGTGGGCGCTGCCCCCTAGGTAACCCGTGGGAGTTGCACCCCTATAGGGGAGGTTTGCCCCATTTATTGTAATCTACTCTTGGTCATACACTTTCATACCAAATTTCGTTTCTCTAGCTTCAGTGGATTGAAAAATGGGTTTTTGGGTGGCCATTTTGGATTAAAGATGGAGACTTTTTCGAAATGTAATATTTTCCTAAACTACTCGTGATGATACACGTTTATGCAAAATTTCGTATATCTAGCTCAAACGGTGTGTAAATTTTTTTTTTGGGGGGGTCCGCCATTTAGGATCCAAGATGGCGTCTTTAGATAAATTTTGTAGTATTTTCTTAACCTACTGGTGATGATGTACCGTCATACCAAATTTCGCTTCTGTAGCTCCAGCGATTTAGTCTATGTATTCTATATAACAATGGGTTTTGGGGTGGCCATTTTGGATTCAAGATGGCGACGTTTTCAAAATTTTGGATTTTTTCCTTTACCTACCAGTGACGATATACCCTCATACCATATTTGGGAACTATGATCAATGAATCAGTCAGTCAGTGACCATGGGGCTATATTGTAGGTGGTTGTCAAAAAATCAAATAAAAAAAAAAACAGAGGGGCAACTTAGGGCAGATTTTTTTGTTTTATATTGAAGAAAATACATTTGACTATAACTTAAAACAAGTCTGACAGCGGAACAACGTAACTTTCTCATAAAAGCATATCGTATTTTAAAGATTTCAATTAATAAAAATCAATAACAATTATTGTTTCACTAATAATTTATATTTGATAAATTATTATTTCGTATTTTATATATATATCTTCTACGTACTTTCAGATGTACTGTAATCAATCCAACATGAAAAAATCCCTAACCAGTTACTTTTTTTAAATTTTGGCCAGCTTTTTTGGAATCGGCCGCACTATGCAAACACAAATATATATATATATATATAATAAATCACAGCCATATTCAATCCACTAGTGGATGAGGCCTCTCCCCGAAAAGAGGAGTTGGTCTACTGCTCCCACGCTGACCAGACGGGTTGGGAGAGGAGAGCCGAAGCTCTCACTGTGATCGCCACTGTCTTTTATTCACAGCAGCTCCCCAATTGTCCTCACGATGCTGGGTCAACACCGAAATATTTGAGCCCCCATCGGGAATCGAACCCGGGACCGCTCGCACTGAAGTCGAGCGCGCTACCGACTAGGCTACGCAGGAGCTCATATATATATATATATA
>JAGDQP010041294.1:0-16958 GCA_022664845.1 Lepisma saccharinum | reverse complement strand
TTTAGAGAACTATGTTAAAGAGCGAAAATATTTTGCAAGGAAAATATCTCAGTTTGGACTTTTACATAAAGGAATTTTCACCTGGCGACCTCGTTCACCTTAACTACTGCCCTTGACATCTGTGGATGTGGAGAGCATTTTCTCTAAATATAGAAATGTTCCTGTTGGGAATCTACGATCCTTTTTCATTTGTGAATTTATAAATAACGATCATAGTGAACTGCAATTTTGAATAGTGTGTGTGTGGAAATTAATGTTTTTCTTAATCAGTCCCATAGACAAAAGCAAATATTTCTCTTGTGTTTTAGAATCTGCAAATGTTTCAAGTTTGAGTCAGACACTCTTTTCCCACGAGGAAAGATCCTAACATTAGATAAGCTTGCGAAATGTTAATTATCCATAATATCAGTTAATCTGCTATTATGGAATCTAAAAAAAAAGTTTCCTTTCCAAAACTCTGTCTAGTTTTGGCTTTCTTATATTCGCTTTGCTTTTCAATTTACATCAGGTTTTTAGATGATCGTGGAAATGCCTACCGCTGTAATAATTTGTTCATATGATCATAAAATAGCAAATAGTTTTTCACATTTGAAAGATAATTTTATAGGTCACATTTAGGTCATCAAGTTCCGAGCCCTAATAATAATCAGTAAAAAATATCATGAGCCAGTAAAATCATAAGAAAATACGTATCTACATACTGTATTCAACTTTGTTCGGACATTTTCTTCTGGAACATTTAGTTTGTATGCTCAGTATCATTTGCACTGATCGCATGAAGGCGTGCACTGTTACCGACTGGAACTCGAGCCGTCACAGCTGTCAAAACTTTAGTAAAGGAACATAGCATGTATTTTCTCGTTTTTCCCGTTCAGTTTTTGCAGCTGGAAATTAAATTCATCACATCTTCACGAAACTTAGCAAGAACATTCTTCCACACCTTAGAAAGACGATTGAAAGGTCCCCACCTCTGACACTGTAGCCGTCCGTGTTGCCATCTTAGCCGTACCAACGCAGTAGTATTACCGATCCAGAGTTTGGTCTCTACTGTTGCAGCGTATGGGCAACAGCTGCAGTTTTACTTATCGTACTTCCCCCTGACGCACTGTTACTTCTCTTCAATGATCCATCGTGAAGGTTTAATATTTAACATTGGTACGAAAATGAATTCCCTAATTCCTTTCTCCATGCACACACATTTAATTATCTAATATAATGATAATTTCATTTGAAAACCTTGACCGGGGAAAGGGGACGGAAACTAACAGCGACTGGAGCGTTGCCTCTTGGCTATGGCAACCCGAAGTGAGAGAACGGCTGCAGAGACCTCAGTTTTGTTTCTCTTATTTAGCAGTCAAACCAGAATCGATGTTGCCATAAGAGCAACAGTATACACTTAACTCTCGACGGATAATACTAGTAGTATATTAGTACTAATAGTAGTAGTAGTATTATAACATAAGTAGTTTTCGCAGAACATGACGTCAATAACTGATACAGCTGTAAATTGCCACAACACGTTCGTACTTTTACCTTATTACAGCCCTATATTATATTTTTCGGAAATTTTATTGAATTTTTATGTGTATTTTTTCCAAATAAACATTTTTGATATCTACATAAAAATTCATATTCGGAATCGTTTTAGCGCAAAATGGCCTCTGCTACTCTGACGCGACAGTTCCAGAGGTTCCTAAATTCGAACCCCCGCAGAAACTGTACTAGTAACGTGTCGAGAATGAAACTTACAGAGTTTGTTACAAGTATCTAACTCCTACCAAATTTCAAATTTTTTGAAGCAGACTGTTTTGAGAAAATGGCGCTTGAAATACCACAATTTCCTATATTCGCCCCTTTTGCAAGTCGAATACTGGAAACGTAAGCGAGTGACGTAAGACGTGAATCGTTTTTTATGAACTTCTGTATGGCTCTTGTACAATCAACAGAAAAAGCAAAAGAAATACGTTCCTAACCACGAAAAAAAGAACTTCAAAAATTGTCATTTTCGTGAAAAACGCCATTTTGAAATATCGAGTTCTAGTTGGTGTGACGTCATATGTAGGCAATTCTGATGTCATGTCATTAAGAAATAACTATATTACAATGAGAAAGCAAGCTCATGCTCTTACCTTTTACATGGTGCCTGATATTTGCCCTGAAAGTGGCTGAAAACATAAAATTACCAAAAATGCGAAATTTAGGGTAAAACTTGGCAACCCTGTAACTGCTTTTGAATTTTTTAGGGCGAAACAAAAGATGGGGTGGCACTTCTTATCTGGTTCAGCTACCCATAAAAATTATTTGAACAATATCTGAGACTATGAGTGTACAATTTATCTTTCTTCTGCATGGATTGAGATGGAACTTACCAAAAGTACATATTGTACATTTGAACACACAGAAGTCGGGAGTTTTGCTTTTTTCATTTGGACGATATGCGTAGGGGTAGATCTACAGCATTCTACACCCGTATACTGAATCACTAATGAAGGTATCTTACTAGTATATTAACTATGACTATCCAGAAAAGATTAAGAAAATTATTAGTGTAATTAATTGTTAATTATAACCCTTGTGTCCTTTCTTTAAAAATAAGTAAATACATTATCATGGTATTAGATAGTCCATCTCAGTTTCTACACCATGTTAGCTTTCCGGTTAGGCGCCGAACCTCCTCATATTTATTTATTTTTATTTACTCATTTATAATGAATCATATGAGTTCGGGGATATCAAAACATAGTTTGCATTTCTACATACATTTACAATTTACATTACCACAGACACATCTTTACACACACAGCGACAGCCAATAATTCAAAATTTGTTACGAAAATCAGGTGCCATTATTAATTCATTAAATACGTTTTCGAGTTGTTCAGTTCTAATGGCCCACCATCCTGATTGAGGTTTTTAAAATGTTTTTTCTCCCTATACCGACCCGAGCCTTAGATGCCTAACTATCATAAATAAAATTCAAATTCATTTCTTTTAGTTCACCAGAGTTAAATACGGTGGAAGACGTGAAGTAATACTAATACCGCTGCTTCGTGATACGAATCACACGTATTTTGAGACAAAAATCACGGACAGTATGTCTATCAAGCGAAGACGTGCTAGAATAGGCCAGGTTGAACAATATTTTTTATTTATACGCGATGCACACCACCTTTAACCAGAGCTGAAATGGGTCAAATTTCAGACTGTGTCGCCAGATCACTTCTGCGGATGCATCTAAATAGGCCTTGGATTTTCCGCTTTGTCACCTTATTAAACTTGCATTACTCGAAACTTTGTTATATTGATTAAAATTTACTTTATCTACCCCCAAAAATGAAAAATCTACAGCTGAAATGTATTCTTTTATATATGCGTGGGAGTGTTGAAACGCAAATATAAGAGTATAGAGTAATGCAAGTGAGAAATAAGACTGAAAGAGCCGAAAGGTCAAAAGCCTATTTAGATGCATCCGCGTTCAGGACAAACACATTGTGTGCGTGTTAAAGGCACGGTTAAACTCGAATCACTTAGCTAAATATGCATCGTGTATAATGAGAAATAATGTCTAACCTGGCTTATTCTAACGCTTCTTCACTCGCTAAAAAATACTGTCCGTGACTAAAATTCGTGTCATTTATAGCACAAAGTAACGGTATTAGTCCGTCTACTGGTGTATTTAACTGGTCAATTCAAAAACATTTGAATTTTATTTATGGTCTTCATGTAAAGATCGGGCCGGAATAGGGAGGAAACGGAAGCGGGACGATGAGGAAGAACGCTGAAAAAACCTGTCAGGAGGATCGGACGCTGGAACTGATCAACAGAAAAATGTATTTAACGAATTAATAATAACACATGGCATTTCGTAACAAATTTGGATTATTGGCTGTCACTCTGTGTGTACTGAATGATGTGTCTGTGATAATTATTTACACGGAAAAGCGCGGTATAGAGCGTGCATATGACACAATAGCTGGCGTAGATACAGTAAATTATAGCGGACAATACAACCTAAGCAGTTACTTTCCTCCACTGCTTTCAGACTTACAAACTGCCCATGCACTTTAGAACAGTGATTCCGTCAGAGCTCCCCTGTGGGGGGGGTGTCATCCCCTAAATTTTCGACAACACCCTCCAACTAAGATTTTTGCGGTCAAAAATCAATAGAAACCGTGCAAAACTCCACTTACACCCTCCCAATTTTGACTTCACACTGTGGTGGACAAACGCCGTGCGCGTTGATTTCCTCGAGGTTCTCCCCTTTCCTCCCACTTTCTTCATTCCACCGATTCGTCCCATCTTCATCCATCTGACCTGAGCCAAAATTGCCTAAATGCCTTAAAAATTAAATTCAAATTCTATCATATTCAATGACTTGCAAACGGTTAGGGATAGTGTAAAACTAACTACACCAGTGAATTTCTGTGACAGTTTTACATGAATTTGATGTATCACTTGCACCCATTCCCATTTGAAATAATTAACTTGAATCCAATATGGCGGACTGTGTGTGTAACACATGTCCATTGATTTAATATACTACCACTAGATTGAACATAGGCAGCACTTCCAAATTGAACGTTGCGGTTTCCGCCATATTTGGGGCAAGAAATCGTCTGCTAGCGATCCGTTTCCGAAAGACAGAACGTTTCTGTACAGTACCACAGACTTAGGGCTCATAAGAAAGACAAGTATTGTACGTAATGAAAATCTAAACAGCTTGCTTAGCTAAGAAGAACGTTTTATAATTCAATACTAACATTTATTTTTTATCTCTTTGAACGAAACGTATTTTTCGCTGTTACTCACTGAGAAACAGTACCGAGCTTTGGGAACAATTGCCTAAGAATTCTTCTTATGAATGTTTGCATCGTAGTTTCCGCCGTGTGGTGAATGCGAACTTTATACACGCATTTACGTTTCTGTAGCACTGTGCATGAAACCCATAACCCTCACTGGAGTTGTTCTGAGAGAAACAAGTGTTTTGTACGAACATCTATTAAGACAACATTGTCTGCTCTGATTTGTCATCTCTGTTTCTCAAACGTACAGTAATTGCTTAAACAAGTACCACGATTTGAGGGATGACATACGACATGTCTAGCATTGCATTCGTGACATTATCTTTTTAATTTTTATTTGAGGGTTAGGGTCTAGTGCATGGTGCCACAGAATTGGTTTAATTAACAAGGACATATGACTATAGCCCATTACCGAGCGGCCGTAGCACAGTTGATAGAGCGTTGACTTAGCAAAAGGAAAGTCCTGGAAACGATTGCAGCGGCCGCCTATCGTAAATGAGGGTTTCCAGAGTTTTTCCTTTGTCACTTTAGGCAAGTGCCGGGATAGTACTTACAAAACTAGGCCCTGAACGCACGGTGCGGATTCGTAGGTGATTGGGGAATTTTCCCCCACCAACAATTTGCCTTTTAATTTGTACACCCACTAAAATCTTCCCGGGGCTAAAATATTATATAACAAAAATGTGGAAAAAAGATATCATACCAAATAATTAGATGTATTGGATACAAGCTGGATTGTGATTTACAAAATCGACACGACTTGTAGTTCGACACGAAGCAGTCACTCCAGTATCGTATCATAGAGCTCCACGGTATGTACATACACACCCTACCTACTTTCTGCCTTATATATATATATATATATGTATAGCTGGGTAACTTGTAAGTTAACATCCAGTTTGAATTCCTGTTTTAGAAAATAAAAATACCCTATAACTTACTTAGGCCTAGTTTTTCATTGTTTAGTTATCTTCTCGGTTAACTAACTGATAGTTAAAATTAACCTCAACTCTAACTTTAATATTCGTTTTTCAATTGCCTTTTGGCTTCTAGTTAGTTACTGGAAGTTACTGAGAACAGAGCAACGGTTGGCAATGGATATCTACTATTTTGCCATCTATAAGGCTGTTCAAAAATTATGAAAACAGCAGAATATAGGGTAGCGCAGTAAGTTTTCAACAAAACACGTGTGAAATTCGCCACTTCGCTAACACACATGATCGGTTAGATTTCATTAAGATATATGGTAATCGACAAATGAGTGTGAAGAGCTGACTAAGACAGAAAATGCATGCTATCAGTACAGTTAAACGTATGTTGTTCGTGTATACTGTTTGTTTATACGATTATTATGTCCATTTGTTTGGAACTACTCGTTCTGTTAAGGACAAATAAATAAATAAACATACGTAGGCTGGACGGTTCTAGATCACTGGCCCACCTATCTAGAAAACAGCGGGAAAATAATAGATAAACTTTGCTTTTATGCTCGCAACTTCCGCATGCTATTGGGCCATATGTACGCAGTATACACCACAGACACTTCTATAAACACCTATCGACAACCTGCAATTCAAAAAGTGTTACGAAAAGCTATGTGTCATCATTTCGCTAAATACCATCCAGTCGAGATGATCAACGCATAATAAAGATGGTGCCATGGGAAGGAATACTTCTGACGACACTTCGCGTTATGAATGACACGTATTTTGCCACAAAAAACCTGGACACTATCTCGAGCGAGCGAGAAGAAGTTAAAGTTAGGTTCGATGCTTTTTTTCATTATACGGGATGTACATTTCGTTTAAAACACATAGCATATGCTTACCTACAATGCACAAGAAGCTAAACAGTCCCCTGTACCTTTCGCTATTTCACTCTCATTACACACTTTCATGACTCGAAGTTATATTTTGCATTGAACATTCCTACATACGTTAGAATTGTTATATTTCTTTCTTTTCTTTTGCGGGCCATAAAGTGAACCCAAGCACCTTTGTAGCACGTCTGCGTGCATGAGAATTTACCACTTCAGTATGGTTCTAAATTGTCAGGAAAGAACATCAATCACTCTATAGTGCTTGTACGAATGTTTCCCACTGTACTTTCAAGCCCGCAAAAAATACTGGTGAAAAGTAACATATTGAACGTGTGTGAAAGTGGAATACAAGTAGAAAGAAGTTTCAAACCTTCGAAGTGAACGAGCGAAAAGTATGTGGGACTATTTAGTTGCGTGTGCCTTGGGGCGAGCATATGGCGTGTGTGTTAAAAGTAATGTGCATCGCGTATAATTAAAAATCTAACCTGACTTTAACTAACCCATCTCCTCTCGCTCAACCTGCAGTCTGTGATGTTTGCCGCAACACATGTCATTCATAACACGAAGTGTTGTCATTAGTACCGGTATGCTTTCACATGCTTCCATATTGTGGTGATTAGCTCGAGTGTTAATTTAACGAAATAGTAATGACATATAGCTGTTTGTAACATTTATGAAATGCTGCCTGTCGCTATGTATTTATAAAAGCGTCTGTGATAATTATTTGCAAAAGAATAAGTGGTATAGAGCGTACAAACTAACTGACGGAAGCTGTGGGTGAAAAAGTTTATCCAAACCGTCCTGCCGAGGTCCCATTACCACAATCCATATAACTACTTGTCCGTAAGTGGTAACTGTTCTATTGTAATCATTTCACGGCCCTTACACAAAATTTAACAGAATCTATCTAATCTAACCTCAATTGCCGCAGCATACTGAATATGAAGAAAAAAAGTATATGAAAGTACGTGTAAAAGTTTAGTGTTAAAAAATGTGAAGCTCTGCGTTTTGTGTTCTAATACAATTCTATCATCCTCATCATCGGAAGAGAATGAATCTGAAATCATATGCAACATTTTACACACTTTAGTAATTGCCAAAATGTTATGAAATCATTAGTTAACGTACTTACAAGGGAGGTTGGTGAACTGTTCAGTTGATATCAAGATGATGAATATGCCAAATGATAGGACATAGCATACTTACTTTAACCGCCAAAATATTAGCTGCCACAGCTTTGTGTCAGCCTCGTAATAAATATGCAAAATATTGTACAGGGTGGGGTCATAAGTCGTGTTAGGACAGTCGAATAAAATAAAAAATACGAGACAGACAGAAGTGAAATGTCCATGAACATGTTATATGCGAAGGGGAAAATGGCACGGACCATGATACCGTGTTGCCGTCGGCCATCTTGAAATCCGTCATCTTGGATTCAACCTAAAAATTTCAAATAGCAAGGAGTGTGTGTGACATATCAACTAGCACTAAAATTTCCTCAGGAATTTATAACTTTGGTTGGTTCTTGTCTATCTCTAACGGTTTGGGAGAGTTCAACAACCTCCCGCACCATTTGCATATGTTTCATGTTCCTTTACGTAAGTAATTTGTGAATCATTGCATGCATGACACGGAATGGTTATTATGTTGTCTGGAGGTTAAGAGGTAGATGGGTTGGTACTGGTAGCCGTGGCCCAGTTAAGTGGCCACCCGGACCCCTCAACCAGACGCCTTTGGATATTTCTTCGTGCAGTTATTGTTTGTGACGGTACTTGAAGGCTAATGTGTACCAATGTAACTTAATGGTGTTTCCTACCTGAACAGGGGATCACTGATAGTGAGGTATGTGTATTGTGCATAGCTATCACCTGACGTGCTTCGTAGGGCGAACGACAACGTTTGCGGAAGTGCTTCAATGAGAACGGCGACCATGTGAAACAGGTTTTGTAATGGTGATTGTGATTTTCGTTTCATAGCTGCTCTCTATACAGATTAATGTGTTTGTTGTTGTTGTACAAGCTGTGTATGGCACGTAAATCCTTCTTTCGGAACAACCCGCCAGGTTCAAAATCTAACCTAATTTCGTTCATAAGTACAACACGGTTAGTTATGGTAAATTGTACTGCACCATTAAATTTCTCGTTGCAAGAGGATGTCCTTTGATATATTATAACATGCAGAGGAACATTTCCTGTTTGTCTTGTATTTTTTTTAATTTATTCGACTGTCCCAACAAGACTTATGGCCCCACCCTGTACAGTATTTTGCATATTTATTATGAGGCTAACACAAAGTTGTGGCAGCTAATATTTTAGCTCTTAAAAAAGTAAGCATAATTATGTTAGGCCCCATCATTTGGCATAGTCATCATCTCGATATCGACTGAACAGTTCCCCAACGGACCCCAACCTCCCTTGTTAGTGAAAGTAGAAGTACGGATTAATTGCATTGCCAGTTTGCTCTGCTTAACTGTTGGTTATTTATTAACTATTGGTTATTCCTTAACTACATATTCAAAAATGAGTAAACCACCAGTTACAGCTTAACCGTTAGTTACCAGCTAACCTGCAATTTAAACAGACAATGAAATATTGTGTTTTCAGTTTAGTTGAGTTTCTAATACGAAACGGATAATAGCTTTACTAACCTGTTAATAACAAAATTGACTGTGCAATATTTTCTTGAGATCGTGTATTGACTATTGGAACCCAGCTGTTAGTTCACCTTCAACCCCAACACATTTGTCGTCTTGACGTGGAATGTTGAGTTGTGGACAGACAGGTACAGAAAAAGAAAGCTGAGTAGTGAGTAGAGCTGACATCCCCATTCGCCAGCGCCACCTTCTGCACACCTTGTTACAGTGTTGCTGACCATCTTATTCAAAATGTCACTTTTTGTAACACACCAAACAAATGACTTCTATTATTGCATTCGATTTATTATACAGCTGAAAAATAATACTGTAACGAGAATCATCTTTCCTCCCAACTATTAAACATTCGATATTGGAAAAGACGTTTAATCGATAAGTTCAAAAGCAAAGAAAAATGCATTACTTGAAAGAAGTAAAAAAAAAAAAAACTAGTTAACCTACACAAATAAATACCATAACTCTAGGATAAATACTTTTCAGATGGTAAGTAAATCAATAATTGGTAATCTTGTCTTTTATCATCGTGTTTTATACTCTACTACTTTTCTGCACTAATGATCACAGCTATATGCAAATAACATAAGACCCATGATGTTTGTCTTATGTTAGATAATTTCAATCCCCAAGATTTACAAGGTAACCGAAAACGTTCTTGCTGTTTTTTTTTTTAATATATATATATATAGAGAAATAGGAAGGTCTACAGAAAATGCCGTTTACCTTTAGTCATCAAAGTAATCCAGCATATTTTGCCAACGCTGCTTAATACTCTGGCGGTAAAACTGGGCGGTCTTTGACGCAAAGAGCCATGAGTGCCTGTCGCAAATCTGTCTCTTCGACGAAGGTGGTTGTCCAGGGAATGGAAAAGATGATATTCTGTTGACGCAAGATCCGGGGAGTACGATGGATGATACTGTGTCTCCCAGCCAAGCTGCTGTATGGTATTCCTGACCACCCGCGCCGTGTTGCGATGCCGAGAAAGGAACGATAAACAGGCTGTCGCTCGTTGGTCCTTCTTGGCTTCCGACAGTATGTGTGGGAGTTTGAAATTACTAGTTTCGACGTCCATACATGAAAGCCAGTCAAGACAATATATACATAATGGACATTTTTGGTCCTTTTTGTACGAAAATGTTGACATATAATGGGATCAATATTTTCCTTTGGCAACGCTAACAAACGATATTAGATTATTTACAATGCATGATTATGAAATCACTCTTAAAAATCTTATTCAGGGTTACCGAAGTCTTCGTTTTTGAACACATGTTCTGGTTTTTAATCTGGTCATCCTGTCCTCCCTCCTTTCTTAGATATCATTTCATAGTCATCATGTTCAGTGGCGTAGCTAGGGGGAGGGCCCCTTCGAAATTCCTATTTCTTTATGAAATTAGTAGAAATTTAGGCGTAGTTATGTATATTCCTATGCATACAAAGTCTAGGTTCGCGAGAAAGTGGTGGACCCCTACGAAACCAAATTCTGCCCACGTCCATGATCATATTTGAAAGAC
Organism: Lepisma saccharinum; assembly: GCA_022664845.1. Classification (NCBI taxonomy): domain Eukaryota; kingdom Metazoa; phylum Arthropoda; class Insecta; order Zygentoma; family Lepismatidae; genus Lepisma; species Lepisma saccharinum. The sequence continues at coordinate 6,173 of JAGDQP010041294.1, read as the reverse complement.
TCTGCTATGCCTGAGTATACATTAATTACGAAAGAAATAAGCTGTTGATTGTGCAACAAATCAGTGTCGTTAAATACGATATGTAACATCTGAATCTTATAGATTTCCACAAATAATTTCAATTTACTAAGAAAATTTTCTTTAAACCAAAAGTATGATAAACATAGTAAGTAACCTCTAATGACGCTGAATTGTTAGAATTTGCTTTTCTGAGTTTCTCTCAATATAGTGGGTTTTCTTCCTAGCTGATTTTAAGGTCCCGTGTGCAGTTTAGTGAAGAAACGCTGAGAGTGTTGTCATTTTATTCAGATAGTAGTGTAAATTCAGATTCGCGTCTGGGGAGAAGGGGGAAGGGAATTTCTAAAACAATTTCGCGCTAATCAGGGTAAATGTGTGGTAGAGTATTAAAATTAACGTCATTACGTTCAGTTTTAAATGAAGAAATGCCACAAAGCCTACTTAAATAATAACCCAGACCTTAAATATTGGATATGTGGGCCGAAATGTAAAAAAAAAATAAAAATGAAATATTTTAGCAGTTCCGTTCCTTTTGCGTGTAAACTTCAGGGTTTCTAATATTTACCTTTTGGTGGAGCTGCTTGAATCAGAAGGGCAAGTGAACGGGAAGTGTATATTTAACGGGAGATGTATATATAATGCACACATAACTACACAACGTGTATATACCCCACACGCATAGGAAAACTGATAAAAATAGTCCTAGACAGTGCGCAAGCACGGTAAAGTGACGGCTACACAGAAAACCCGTAAATAAATACCGGATATATGCAATGGAAGTTGGTTCACTACATTCATCAATGAGACAACAGATATACGAGGAGACATTCACATATTAAAATTTGCTTTTATGAATGTAAGGGCCGGGCTCTAAACATAGTCCATCATTGTGAAATATAAAAAACACGAAGTTAAAAATCTGATTTTAATGTACCCTTAAATTGGAAGAAGCAAATTTTAATCTGGTTTTTAGACCTTAAATGTCTCCCTTCCTCTCCTCCTAAATTTCAACCAATTATGTTACATATGCCCGTGTCCATCTTTCACTTGACATTTCAAGAAGTTCCACCAAAAAATAGACTCAAAATTAGAATCACGCAAAATAAACTAACTACTGACATCAGAGTAATTCCGGGAGAGATGCCCCAGTTACCTTATTTCGAAAATTACCAGATAGTATGCACGACCAGTCTAATGTCAGTGTCAATTGTATCGAGATCTGTGCGGGCAGCACGAGTGGCGAAGACTGAATGTTTTTAAGTTAGCGTTTTAGCTGATATGGGAAGTTATGACACGTTTTTCAATCGTAATCTATTAAGAATACAGAACCTTTAGAAAAATATACTATTAATTCATTTTTGTAATCGAAGTGGCGAAAAACGGTCAGTAGGAAAGCCGTTGTCAGTTGTCACTCTGCTTTAGTCCAAGTTTAGCACTTGACCATGTTTGGAAAGTACAGGGGTGGGAAGTCTCGCCAGGAAAAATGGGGGAGATGCCCCAGTTATCTCTCGAAGAGATGCCCCAACAGGAAAAAAGATTTAATTCTGCGTCATATAATTTAATTGTTACTTATTATTTTAAAGTAACACTTATATCTATTCTATGACTGGCCATGTATTATTTGATGATAGATTAAGAATCTTATTCCCATATATTTCGACCTCCACTTTTTCGTTTAAATGTTGAATTTTATTTATAGCATTTAGGCATCTAAGGCCCAGGCCGGAATAGGGGATGGCAAAGGATTCGGGAAGGTGTCGGCCAGGGCCTATGTTGAAGGTGCCATCCCGGAATTTACCTAGTTTGATTGAGTAAAATCCCTGGTAAAACCTCAGTCAGGATGGTCGGTTACTGAGATCGAACCCCGACCTCCTTTATGCTACGCCAACGCTCTACCACAGAGCTACGACGGCTGACTTGTGTGAGTATTCGTATGATTGTTATGAAACCGTGCTGCATACATGAACATTTCACTGGATGTAAACCCTGTAGCAAAAAATATCAAATATGTCATTCAAACAAACGGTAAATAACGTACCTGAAACATACCGACCTAACGTTCCAGGTGGTAACATTGCGAACTTCGGAACGGCAATGGGGAGGCACGCGGGTTGGAAACCCACACCCGACCATCCTGATTGGGGAGTTTCAAGATTTTACATAAGTTATAAGTTACATTAGGTGAATGCCTGGATAGTACCTTCAAACTAGGCCCTGACCTACTTCCCTCCTACATACACTTCCTTTCCATATCCCGGCCTGTGCCAAACTTTACTCAAAGGGCATGAAAGTAACATTTTTGAAAATATAGAACAAAGCAAAAAATTGAGTGTAACATTTGTGTTGATGTGGCTGGCAACATATTGTTCAACACTGCTTTAAACAATGGTAATATAGTCTCGACGTCCATACTAGATTAATATACTTAAACTTTCCCCTCATATGACGAAGTCTACAGGAGTGTATCATACGCTTCGCCATAGTAGTTTCACTTTTGTAGCAATTGGTTAAAACCTGTGTTTTGTTATTGTATGCTGAAATTTATTTCTATAGGCTATATTCTTACATGTGTTTTACATTTACTGCTGAGATTATAACGTTAATAAATGTTCGCATTGCTTTGAGAAGTTATTGAATACAAAATTGATAGTTTTGCACGTAAAGATAAAAAAGCAAACCCAGTACTTAAGGCCTACATTATCATAAAGAATTTTCTTTATATATGAGAGTTTCATTACCTTTCATTTATTTTTAATATAAACGAGGTTATTATGAGAAATACATTGAGGGAAAGAATATTACACGCGTATATCGTTTAAAATATGTTTCTTATGTCGAGGATGAGCTAGAAAAATTGGGAGGGATTTTCTATTGTATTTTTGCCATATATAATAATGTTATGAAACAAATGCAACCTACCAGATAAAGTGTATCAATTTTATTAAGTGAGGCGTCTTTCCTCACCATGTGAATAAAATGACACAATTTTCATTATTTCTTCACGAAACTGCATACGGGACCAATTAAGTTAACCCACTAATATTGATCAATGGTTAAAAAAAATATTGTATGTGTATTTGTTTAAAATGCGTATCGCTCAAAATTTGCGAAAGTGAGATTTCTGCGTATTTGTATTTCTAGTACATTGTTCTGTCTCCTGACAAAGTATCAAAGTGGATGAGTATACAGAACAGACTACCCATATTAATAGAAGACGGAAAGAATAAGTTCCGAAGATTTGAGTGGAAACATGACGTATCCTCTTTCAGCGCTTGGTCGTTAGTTGAAAAATGGGATACGCCATATTTCCACTAAGCCCTTCAATTGTGTTCTTCACATTTACTGTAAATTTGACTGCAACGATGAACCACAAGACCTAATGAATGCATTGTACGGACAATAAAACATTCAATTTTGTAAACAGTAAAATAAATCAACATACTGTGCACCAAAATGTTGATATATGTGGTTCAAATTCGTTCGTTTTAACTTAACAATTGAGAGAAATTAAATCTTAAACACGAACCATTTTTTTAATCAGTACCGGTAGGCATTTGGAGTTTTAAAGAACCATAGACTCCACTTTCTTCACCTCAGTTTTTCAAGTTTTTGTTTCCTAATCCAATTACTGGCTTGTATTCTAATTTTTTAAATATTAATAAAATAACTATATTTGTTTCCGAAATAGCAGACAAGCGGTTTGTTTGTTGTTAACAGGGATTCTGCCAAGAGTTTTAGTTTGGGAGTGCACAGCCTAAACTAAGGTGTCTAAGTAGAGTTTTGAAGAGCTTCTATTGATTTTTAACTGTAAAAATTTTAAAGTTGGAAGGCGTACTCCAGGGTTACATGCGTTGGACCAACACGTCGTTGGACCAACACGGCGTTGGACCAACACGGCGTTTGACCAACACGGCGTTTGACCAACACGGCGTTTGACCAACACGGCGTTGAACCAACACGGCGTTGAACCAACACGGCGTTTGACCAACACGGCGTTGGACCAACACGGCGTTGAACCAACACGGCGTTGGACCAACACGGCGTTTGACCAACACGGCGTTGGACCAACAATAAAATTGACAACGCCCCAGATATATAAAACCTAAAAATATAATAAAAAATATGATCTTAAATAATTTTTTTGAGCACCTGCGTAGAACCAACACTGCATTGGACCAACACCGGCATGAGACCAACACTTCGAAGTACCGGCGTTGGACCAACACGGCGTTGAACCAACACGGCGTTCGACCAACACAGATTTTTGCCCTGAGGTGTTGGTCGTACGCCGGTTCTTGCTGCTTGAGAGGCTGTTGGTCGTACGAAGTGTTGGTCCAACGACGCATCCCCCAGAATTTAGGATTGACACCCCGCTTTAAGAGAGGGGGGGGGGGGAAGAGGGATGACAGAATCTTTGGGTTTTAACCAGCTGTTATTTTTATTACGTTTTATTATTTGATGGCACGGCCGGGTACAATAAAATCGTAAACTTCTAAACTAGGTTTCAAAAAACTGAAAGCAAAAAAATTCTTCAGTTCGACAACTTACTTTCTCAAATCATAAATGAAAAGTTTCCTAAATTGTCTTTTAGTTTTTAGCTGAAGTCTTCTTCCTCAAAAAGTTAATCTGGTAACCCAGCCCTGATCTTTTTGTCCACGATCAGCAATGATCATTAGTAGAACCACGCTGTAATTACTTACAATGGCTTTTGTGAACGAAATTTTATAGGATTACATTCAAATTATTGCTTATAATATTATTATACCTACGAAACTAGCTTGCCTCTGTTATTTAATACATTTTCACATTTTAGTAATGCAGACAATCGCATTATTATCCATTGTGATTTGCGATAACCTTATGTAAGAAGAAATGGCTATATCTTCCCGCAGTCTGCAACACTACAAACAGCTAGTTTTCACAAAATGACGTTCAACGATCGGGAAAATCCCGATTGGTCCTAGCTGAGTTTTGCTTGAAAATGCAGAACCGTTTCTTATAAAAATTCACGAACTGACTGTAAATTAAAATTACAAAAACATCAATTTTAGGTACACACACCATCTGAATGTACTTTATTGGTATTTTAAATTTGTCATTGCGTCTCAGAGCGGAGTGAGAGATGCGAGTTGTTCCGAATGTAGCCGAGGATTCACGAATGCATGTATCCATCTCGGAATATTTTTTTCAGGGAGGTGGTGCGTTGTGCATAGGCTAAACCTGAGTGTATGTGTGTGTGTATGGAAAATCAGCTGTTTTGGGGTCACGGTTCAAACCGTGAGAGGTCTTTAGTGATCACGATAATTTTGAACACTGATCTATGATTGCAAAACTGCTGCGTTTGCTCCATACGTCTTTATCCGCGACTCGTTAATAAACTTCGCTATTTATCCGTGATTTATAGGGTGACCAGAAATGTTTCAGCTATAAAGAACCCTGTGTGAGTTCTTTTATTATTTCTTAAAACTAAACGATGGATCTTTCAATGTTGAGATATTGTACTAGGGGTGTTCGGTATTGAGGTTTTAGCACCGACTTTCGGTATGTTTTGGATACCGGTACCGACAATTATCGATATACCGATAATACCGAAGTACCGAACGATATCAAAATACCGAATAATATTGAAATACCGAACGATATTAAAATACCGGAAAACAATGATATTGAGCGATATGAAAGTACTCATGGACGTAAGTAATTAAGGGGTTGTTCTGGGCCCCACCCCGAAATTACTTCTAATATGCAAAAAATAGTATAATTTTAGGAGTAATTCTATATTTAGGGTACTTTCATACCCAGACCGACTTTGGAGTTGGACCCTCCAAATCTATTGACACCCTCCGAAATTATTTTTTAGGTACGTGTCTAGAAGTACTGATGCGAAGGATCTCGAAATATCAAAAATGAAAAATAGATAACAACAGGGAAGAACAAATAAAATGTGACTGCGGGGAAAAGGTCAAATGATTTTTATGGGGGACATCCGAAGATCCGAAACTCGGATCCGAATCTTCGGGATTGCGGATATCCGGTCCAATAATTCCGTGCGATTTCGGTCGCAGATTCAAAGACCCAGTATTCGGACTTCATTATTATGATACCAAGCCGTCGTAGCTCAGTGGTAGAGGGTTGGCGTATCATTCGAGAGACTG
>JAGDQP010041293.1:0-16958 GCA_022664845.1 Lepisma saccharinum | reverse complement strand
ATTGTGGCTAGTATAATATATTTACTTATTTTGGGTATTTACTTATAGTCTGTATTCGATATTATATCATCATCTTTTTTATTAATTCCAGCAACATGTGAAATCATTTCAACAATGATCACGGAAGGACAAACAATCCGGTGGAAGGCTGGCATGCTAAATGGAACAGGAAATTTCCAGGACACCATCCGAATACATTTTCATTTATCCAAGCCTTACGAGAAGAGCAAGCTTCGAATGAACTTACAATACGAATGTTGGAGCTGGGAGTGCTCCTGTAAATCAAAAGAAGAAGTGGAGAATAGTAGATGAACGATCAGAAGCTTAAAACAAAGACTAGTGAGCGGTAACATCGATTTATTCACGTATGTTAACACTGTATCGCATAACGTTCATATAGGATAGGTGTGTGTTTGCGTGTATATGTTGTTTCATATAGGACAAATAATTTTGACATGAACGTAAATGTGCTTTGTTTGTGTAGTACTTATTATATATTTGTATTGTATTTGACAAAGATTGCCAATATCAATTGAAACATAAGGTTATTGATTTTCTTATGTACGACAGATTAGTACATAGAATAATTTTTCTGAAATGTGCTTATGATTTCACAATTTCATACTGTTGGTGGTTGATAATCTAGTACAAGAATTCCCTCTTTAGAGAAGAAATTCCCTCCTTGCATTTTACCGCCATTTTAGGCGAGATGGGATTAGGCAAGATGGGAATTCCCATCTCGCCTAAAATGGCGGACATTCTTATTTTCGAGACATCAGTGGCTGAAAAACCGTTGGGCGAGATGGGATGGAATCAGTGCTTTTAGTTAATTTTCTAGTTTCTATAGGCAGCCAGGTCTTTCTAGTGGGTCTACAACTCAATACTATCTTTTGCTTTAAGTCTAAAAGGGACGCACTCGTATTCTTATGTTTGGGTTTCCTTCCTTCTTGTGTTTTCTGTAGTAATTTGCAGTGTTCGATTTATTACAAAAATTGGGGGCATTTATTCTCTAGTTGGGATGATATTCGGAATCAATAACACCAGGGGAAATCCTCGGCATTTCCTCTGGTAATTCGAACCCTGGTTATTTGTAGCGCTTGTTTCATATATCTTACTTATTTTCGGTTGGTACACACACACACCTCTACCTTCTCATTTTCGGTCAATGTAACGTCACCTCCCATCCTACGAGATGCCTATGTTTTTGTGTGAAACCCCTCTAATAGTTTATATAAAATCACCCTTTGGAATTAGTAATGTTAAATGTATCTACGAAATTATCTACCGAAGCTTTTGACATAGTAAATCTCTAAGATACCTAAATTTATTATTTTGTGTAAATACATTTGGAATAGCATGCAACTACCAAAGACATTATATACAATAAGAAGTATAAACTAAAGACTTTTAAAAATATATAAAAATTAATTTACCAAATTATGCAAACCCTCTATGGGAGGTAGTCTAGATTTATTGTAACGTCTATGTCATATGCCTAAACAGCGCAAGCTATATGTAATATCAATTTAGAACTCCTCAAGGTAGTTAAAGGTATAAAGTAGCGCTACTTGCAACTGCTCGTCTGCCTTCTGATGCGTGACGTCACAGGTGAGAAGGAAAACTCGTATGTAACAGGAAAAATGAGATAGCTGAGTTTTTGAGCTTGGATGGCCGGTCCTCCCAAGAAGAGAATATTATTTTTAGGTTTCAGCAGCAGTACTATGAAGTCTTATGTGTCCACTCTGTCCATCTGTCGACAGATTTCAACTGAGGAACTACAAGGGCTAGGAAGGTGGTTGACGTGTCGCTCGAAAGGTCTCGGCAAGACTAGCTCCAACCCGTACAGATGATACACATTGAAGGGGAGGCGCCAGAGATAGGGGCAATTTATATCTTTAGAATTACTAGGACTAGATAAGTGACTGAGGTGTCGTTGGAGAGGTAAAAACTTTATTTTTATATGGGCCAGTTTAGTAACTTTGGACTTCGGCCCGTCACGATTTGCCTTTAGCTGTTAAGTGTTAAAATCCACACCCATGCCCCTGCCGGGACTCGAACCCGTGACCGTTGAGTCGATAGCCTACCGCCGCAGACCGCTCGACCACCCGGCCGGCCCATTGGAGAGGTCTCGACAAGCAGAGTTAAAACCCGTATCATTCATCTATATCTCAGGGGTAGTTACCGAGTTTTGGAGGAGAATTTTCGTATCATTCATCCAGATATCAGGGGCGGTTACCGAGTTCGGGGGAGAATTTTCAACTTTGGAACTACTAGGACTAGGAAGGTGATTGAGGTGTCGTTGGGAAGGTCTCGTTGGGATGAGTCAAACCCGTACAGATCATACATATTGCACGATCCTGCAGAGATGGGGCAGTTTAAAACAGGAAATATTAAGGTTAAAAATGTGGATGAGGTTTGGTTGGAAAGGTCTAGCCGCAATTTCTCTAACAGAACATTAATAATCTAAATACGATGCTTGCTGCTGAAGCCTGGCGATATCATATATGCACTGGGCTGGGATGGTCGAAGTGGGCTCCGCTTCACTTATTTTATACATGTAATAATTACTTTCCTCCTTACCGGTATCACAGCAGACTTATTGTTCGAAGTGTGAGTGTTAGGACACTGTAGATTATGCTTCGTAAGAGACTTTCTTTTTTAAAAAGAAAAGCCTTTCTAGGGAAATGGCGTTGCTTTAGAATTCTGGGAGTTATCTGCATTTGGTTCCATCACAGAAAGGATGTAAAGAAGTAGCGTCTAAGAAATCAGTAATGACCTTCCGTCGTGGTTGTCATCCCTCTCAAAGAATCGTTATTTTAAAGAACTTCTACTTGATGGCGAAAATCCTTCCGTAATGGTCGTAAATTATCGCTTGATAATGTCTTTCAATTCTCGTACTATATTTATTAATACAAAATTTCTGCATACGTAAGTTTTAGGGTTCTACACAAATAATGATTATTTTATTATATTTATATTTATGTTCTGACAACTACGCCCTAAACATCTTCTGGCCGTCTCAGAAATGGTACATATTCCCCCTGGCCGCGAAACTTCTTGAGCAATGAATGAGGAAGTAGCGGTTAGGTTCCTATTTTAAATACTATTCATTCCTCTTATGAGAAGATATGGAAACAATTAGTTCCTAGCTAGTTCGTAGCTACGAATCCTCACTTCGATTCGTGGTATGTTGTGAATCTACACGGAATTCGACTGCTTCAACTTGCGACGAACATCTTTGCGGCTTCCTCTTGCGTGTGTGTGAATGACGAAAAAGCTGTCTTTTCGTACGAGCTAAATTGGCTTGTGTTGGAATAGGAAGAGTTTAAATAGTATTGTTTTAGCAATTAAATAATTTTTGAGAAGAGAATGGATAAATTACGAAATAATTAAAATCATTCTTTCTAAGAAACTTGCACGTGAGTAGTTTAGTGAATGGCTCTTTTGATTTAATTTATTTTAAGGCCTTTAGGCAACTATGACTCAGGCCGTATAGATGATGGGATGAATTGATGGAATGAAGAAAGTGGGAGGAAACGGAAGCACCCCGAGAAAAGCCCACATGGCATGAGCAGGGATCGATCCAACGACCCCTAACACCAGAGGTGATCGCTCTACCAACTGAGCCACCGTGCCCCAGTCGAAGCTGTCGAAATATTCAATAACAATGGTTGAGCACAAGCGTCTATGAACGTATCTCCGCGAGTGCGTGAAGAAGAAAGTTTTTGGTAATCTTTATATTAGTCTATTTTCTAATTGAAGGAAGCACTGAGAATTTTTATGTGGGAAAAGTTCATTGTTCAAGGTGAAGTTGTTTACAATTCTTAAATCATTTCTTGGAAAGGTTCTTCTGTTACTATTCACATCACTAAATAATAATGCTCCACTAAATATGAGAAAGGAAAGGTGCACATGTGACAATTCTTAGTTCTTGTGAACCAAGGTTAAATCGTAGTTTGATGGAAAGAGTTCTTTTCGTAGGGAATTATACACGAGAATAGAAATGCTCTCACAGTCATGTTGCTCTGTTTTGACATATTAATTGTTACTTTGGAGCTTGAGATAATTTTAGCGTTTGATCATGATTCATTACATTATAGACGTTGAGAAACAAATCTTCAATTCAATATAAACCAAATATCTTACAAACTAAATACAATGTTGCACAAAATTTTAAGAAAATAATGAAATGAATAAATTGAAATCTATAGTCATACAACATTATTGTGTGCTCTAAGTGGGATATAACTTGAAAGAGAAACTGTAATAGTGGAAAGAGAATTGCGGTCATTATTGAGGTTAGTGTGAAATGAAACAATGGACTGCATGAAAAGTTGGAAGGAGAAAGAACTATTCGGGTTTACGGTTCATCCTTTCTCCTACCCTATTCCGGTCGGAGCCACAGATGCCTGAAAGTCATAATCCAATTCAATTCGTCATAGGTGGATCAAATGTGATGATGATCACCAGCTGAGTTTTCTACCTAGATCTGCTGTCAAACACAATGGCTCATGTATAGTACTAGGATGAAAATTTATAAATTATACTGGTTTTATGCACATCGATTCACTCTTTCATAGTTACTAATAAGATTATTCATAAAGCAATTCCATCCATATTGCTTGTTTAATCCTACAAGCTGCATCAAATCAAATTACACTCTCCACAAAGACCTAAAATGAGGTTTTGCCCGTCCGACTTCATATCAATGAAATCTGGGTATATACTTCAGTTATAAGCCATCATTCTTTGTACGTCTTCTCGTATGATGTTGGCTGCATCTAATACTATGGCAAGGATCTTCTTTGAGGCTGGCGCCACATCTCGCCCCCGCGTGACGCCCCCACTGCAATGTATTTTGAGCAGAATTCGGATTGCTCAATTCTTGCTGCAAACATGTTACGATGTAAATAACTATTTCTATCATGTAGTTTGTACATTTAGTTTTTCTTCTGTTTTCTGGAAAACAAGGATTTGTGACTCTCAGGTACAGAATTTACCTTCAACCATTTTAAGGCAGTTGACCACTGCCGTCGTATTTATTTGATTCGCATGGATTTCTTTCAACATTCTTATATCTTTCAAAGTGGAGTTTTAGATTCTGATTTCATATAAATTTCTTTATGGCCGTTTTGATAGAACATGCAAAAACCTGTCAGGATGGATGGACGGTCGCTGGGATCGTTCCCAGGACCTTCCGAATGGTACGTCAACGCTCTATACTAAACTACGGCATTTTAAAAGAATTATTCTGGTGTTCTACATGTTGTTTAAATATAATAATTATCCTAAAATGTAAAATAAATAGTTTAAAAAATCAGGTTTATTTCTCGAACTATAAGTGTGATATTTGCGCTGCCTTATCTCCTGATTTACGTAATTATATTTTAGAAACTAAAAGGCATTTCTAACGTTAGGTATTGTACTATTTTTTAGTTTCCAGCTCTTATACTATAAAATTTGAGTTAAATAATCTCCACTCGTACAGTTGAATGTATCGGTTATATGAATCGAGGTCGCATTGGGAGGTTTTCTTTTTCAGAAATATTGTTAGTATTGATGGCCATTGCAGGGGTGCAATGGCCATTTTTTCTTGGATACACGCTGTTCCATAAGTTTTCGGCCAGACTGTTCTCAGACACGCGATAACTAGAACTTCAATTTTCCTGAATAGTAAATTCTTAACGAAATATGCATGGCTGCATAACAAACAGAAGTAAGAATTACATACATCAGTGAGAGAATGTCACTGCCCGGTTAAATAGCTGTGATTACGTCTCTACTCGCAAGGAAAGTTTTCTTATGCATGCTCATTTTGAGCTACCTTCACATTAGAGAATTTCTTGAGGAGAGAGTCCTTTGCGTACTCATTGCATATTTTTTAGAATATACATTTTTGATACACTATAAGGTTTTTGAGATATCATGCCGTATCAGCTCTGCTGTTTATGATATTGGAAAAATGAAGTTTTAATTTCATTTTCCCGCATTTTCGGCACCTTGTAACTTCTAAACGAGGCGGGATTTCCACACCGGTCACTAAACTTATTTTTTAAAATTGTATTGTTAACTCTCTCCAAGTTTGTCTGTCGAATTCTGTTACATCCTGTTTCTACACTCTACACTCATGTTTCTACTACGTTCTCGAGAGAGCTCTTTCTCTCTCGTCTTTGGGCGCAGTTTGTAATATTTTTGCACCTGTCTGCCGGGGGATTCGAACCTGAAAAAATAGACTACAAATCGCAAGGCTGCAAGTTTGAATCGCGCCGCAGGCAGTCAAAAAATTACAAATAGCATATGAAGACGGCTCGAAACGTAGCAAAACATGAGTAAGTATAAATATGATCACGAAGACAATGAACGAAGTTCAAGTATATACCGCGTATATCGATTGACAATAACCATCCTTCCTTCATGAACAACCGTTAATTTTCTCCATACAATGTACGCCAGTTCATGAATACAAAGAGAGCACTTTAAGGTAGTAAGCTATGCAGAAACATACACGTATATAACAATGTATATGATGCATGTTATATTACAAACAAAAGTTTAAAAGTACACTTGATATATTTGCTTATGCACAGACCTTGAGTGAGGTTTACTCTTGAAATATAAACAGCCGAGATCATTTCGTTAATTTGAAAATTATGATTATTTCAATTTTATTTAATTTTTGAAATGATTTTGTATGATTCAGCAAGCTATTAGCGAGTTCTTCCTTGTTAAATAGGAAAGAAATAAGGTTTCGGTGAAGTAGTTGTATTTCACGCTTCAATTTCCACTCTGGCATAAATTCCGAAATCGACATTCTCTTGCTTTGCCAATACAAATGATAGTGTTATCAAAAGAACAAAAGCCTCTAACTTTTCAGAAAGTAATGGTAAACGGTAGTATAATAACGTTGTACAACACTATGTAATACATGGAAAAATAAAATATGTTCCTCTTCGTGATTCATCTGTATCCCGTATATATAAAGTTTCCGTGCTTTGCCCCCCTTTGGAAAATTCCTGGCTACACCATTACTTTTGACTGTTAACAACCACAAACATTATTGTGTTAAATTTGAAATACTTTCGACCAGCAAGCTTGACCGAATTTATTTGTGACAGTGTTCATCACATTAAATCCTCTTTCACATTACATAATATTGCAAGGAAATATTTTTGCGCACAGCGCAGTAGGAAACTTGACACAATTATTTGTTTAAAAACAGTGGCAGCCCCCGATAAATTACTTTAAATTTTGTTACTTTTCGTATTTATTTTATAAAAATCCCTCTAATTGTATGGATCTCAACAAGCAGCGCAGGCTAGGATGTTTTCAGTGTGAACCACTCTTTTAGCATTCTATATCTTAATAGATCACCCTGATTGCTGGCTGTATTGATTAGTTAATTGTTGTTCTTTTGGTTTCATTCATTGCGCGAATCTGAAGCTATATGCTATTCATTACACTACATTTGCTTATATTTTTTACGTCTAGGCTTTACCTTTGTTATTGGTATGTGCTATGCCTTATAGGATTTATCCGTAATGTCTTGTAATTAGTTTTTGTTGCTATTGTCTCCTTCCCGAAAGCTGTTACATGTCTCCTACAGCACTTTTTATTCGTGATATAAGGTCAGTTTTCCGCTATTACATATGTATTATACTTTTTTATTCTAATTTAGTGTTTATATATGTTTAATTTTTGTCTTACACCGCTGTCTTCATTTGCCTGTTGGGGTGTGTTTACCCCCGCGAGCCATTTAAAGCTTACCACGTCTATTGTTTAAATGTTTCTAATGGAACTATGTTTAGGAGCACGAATAATTCAATATTGTTTTATTGGTTAAGTTTAGTGACATGTTACTATTTCTGCTTTAAAATGATTCTTGTGTATCTATATACCACACGTTTCGTTCATTAATTATTACTTTTTGCTTTTGTTGCGGGGAGGAAGGGAGGCTTGTTCAGACAGTCTTTTCTGCCACAAAGCTTCTCTTGACTGCACCAAACATTCTTTCTTCAGATCCGGTTTATTCATTCCACTGTCTGAGCTGGAGGATTTTATATAGAGCTGTTTTTTTTTTTTTGGGGGGGGGGGAAGCGGATGAAGGTCGTTCATGAGTGGTTATGTTGATTTCTTATAACGAAATGTTTCAGAGTAGCCTGGAATTTGTCTTATTTTCTCTTTCTCGTTCTTTGTTCAGTTCATTGTTTGTGGCCTAACACACCTAAACACGCACTACAGTAGAATTACGAGCCTACTGGAACATTACGAGAAAATAAATTAGGAAAAACTTGTGTTTGTGTGTGTGGCGATGTAAGTGATTGTGACAGGCTGCGCCAATGCATAAATATCTAGTTAATCGGAGTAGATCATGGTAAGTGGCTATATAAATTAACTCAAAGGCGGGTGACTGACGTGCCGAGGTCATGGCTGAAGAGTCTTCATAGCAACGGAAGCCAGTCAACAGGGAAGGTGTTAGGTTAGATGCAATTATGGCTGAGCATGAAAGCTGGGTCTTGTGTTGTAGCTTCCGCGTAGGGTAGATCGTCGGTGAAAAGAAAGGAACAAGGCTGGGCGATGATGGGTGGTTGGTCCCCGCTTGTCAGTTAGTGAAAGCATCGAAAAAGATAAATGCTGATGGAAGATTAGTTGAACATGTTTGGGTGACCACATCATGAAAGATGGTATATTCACGTGATTGCACTGGAAATTTACGAAGAATTTGTCAAACGTAAATTGTTATCCATGGACGTGAGTTGACAAGATGAAATCTACCACCTCGCAACAAAGTATTATTTTTTGAAAAAGTAAAAAAAAAAAGTTTAGGGAAAAATTAAATATATAGAGAGGCAAAGACGTCATAGTGATGTCGGCATTGCTCGCTTAGGTTCGACTGTGTTCGTCTGCTGTATAATGTTCTATGGAGAACTAAAGTCTTGACGCCACAACCGGTTAGTTGCCATAGCAACGGCGAAGGCCAAGTCTAAACAAACAGTGAGTTTGGTAGCAGAAAGGTAGAAAATCAGTTGTGGAAGTAATGTTTGTTAATATTTTTCGAACTGTTGATTTTGGTCACGAGCGGTAACTGATTGAAAAAGCAGAAAATGCTGTGGAGTCCAAACATGTACGTTTGCTTGCATATGACAGATTTGATGCACATACGAGGGAACGTAAAATAATGAACATATGAAATGTAAATGTAATACGTTGAGTCGAGTACCTAATTTTTATTCCGGTAATTTATGTTTTATAAAACACATAGCCTACAATGCTACTATTAACTTTCGAAATCTTAATGTATGCTATAGTTTACTTATTTTACCTACAGTATCAATTTGCGCAGCTGTACATAGGTACAAGAGTTTCGTTTCGTTTTATCACTCGTATTTATCTTCTTGGGTGAGTATCCTTAACTATAACCGAATTAGCAACTTCAGTTTAAGCTTGTTAGATATAATTATCACGTTTTTAAATCAAGAACTCAGCAATCTACGATGATTATAATCATAATCATATAAAGGTATTCAAAATTGCGTTCAATGTCATAGGGAGAAATTTGTTTACTTACGTAATTGGCTCCTTCCAATTCCTTCTAGTTTCATTCCTTTGGAAACACAAAAAGCAACATGTCTCTCTCTTCATATTGATGACAATATGATACAAAGGACAAAACCATAACGAGTTGTTGAATATCGAACACTACAAACCTGCTGTTAAACAGCCGGTTGTTTAGACTGTAACATGGCGGGTTACCATGGCGACCTGCCGGATCTGACGTAGGGCTTTAGTCCTCCATTGGAGGCGCGCGTGCGCTGTAGGCGAGCACACTTATGTTTAGCAACAACTTGTAATATCGTAGGATGGACACCACATCACGGTGGACGATGTCAGGTATAGGTGACCGTGTAGTAGCCCTGCCCCAGCGTTACATCAAACTTAGATTTTATACTTACTCCTTTACCGGGACTCGATCCCGGTCCATTCGCCTCGATCTCCCCGCTACCGCTTGGCCACCTCAGTCTGCACATAGGAAAAAAACCGGGATACTTGTATTGGGTGCGTGCAAACAAGTTTTGGCTCCGCTGAAATTATGATTGAATCCCCAAAGCAGCGTAGAGGAGCAGATTGCTCAATAATGTCTGAACTACCTTAATAAAATGCAGGTTGTACATTGGTAACTATAAAAATAGCTCGCTAATTCCCCACATATAACAACGATGGCGTAGTTTAGAACTTGGCAGTATTGATCGTATGGTTGTTAACTGCTGCCGAACAATTAAAAACTACAATTATACATCGAATTCGAAATATATTTTGCTGCGTCCAAAACTGGTTGATTGTAACAAAAAAGGCTAGCATAGTCGACATGACACTGATCGCGGATTGTAATGCGATATATAACGTACACCACCGGAAAATAAAACCCGTGAAAGCGTGTGGGCATATGGACGTGGGTTTATTTTTTGTTGTTTAACCCATTTCGAAATTGAAGCACGGATGTAGAGAAACATAAGAACAAACAGTCTCCGACGTACTGCGCGGCGTCCAACCCTCCAGGATATAAATACAGAACATGTCCACCAGAAAATGACACCCAGGAAAACCCTCTCGGAATGTGAAATTGGCTGTATCTTCGTTGATTAATAACCGATTTGGAAAATTCAAGCGTGGATGTATATAGAAATAAAAATACAGGTTCTAACACGTATCTAACGCCCAGGATAAAAATGTCAACAAGATAATTGAACATTGTATATAGGACATATGCGTTAAACAGTACTAATAGCGTACTGGACTACCGGTATTGTTCCATTGCTGCAGTAATATTGTAAGCAAAGGGTCCCTGTACACAACAAACATGGGAAATAACACCTGACGTATCGGCAATGTTGTTGGGTAATGCAATCACATCAGTTGCCCCCAACGTTGAGAATGCGAAATCCGAATTAAGATATGGAAACGAAATAACGTAAAAAGAATAACACTAACAATATTAAAAACGTAAGAATAATAATACAAATCATAGTAATAACGTAGAAGAACAGGCGACCAACACGGATGTGGCAAACCCTAGGATGGGGAAAGTATGATGCAACCGTAGCAAAATGTCATTATTACTACGCCCCCAGTAATAACGCTTTAAATGGATTATCTTGACCAACGTCGGGACTGATTGCTCAGAATACCCGGCACATATAAGCACGACATACAGAATATTATTAAAAACCACACCATTTCCTTAAATATATGACCGGTTATGTATTATCGATCGTGAGTAGACTGAACTACAAGTCAGTATGTGTTCCTAGGACCAACGATCGAACACAGCAATGTCAAGTCGACATAGATAATAGATAGCAATAGTGGAAATACAGCCAACTGATAGGACATTACATATTCACCTGTTGAATATACGAAACAAATGTCAGATGAATTAGGTAAATATAGGCTAGGTCTCTGTACAGCTACTAGCACACAAACAGACCAGTATAGCGGAGAATCATTGTATCACGTCTAATGATAGTCAATAGCTGAATCAATGAACAGAAGGGTATTTGAACCTGGTCATTCGATTGGTCGAGCATGAATTGGTAATTAACAGGCACAGATGTGAACCTAGCTTTAGGAAAATAATATAGCATATCGATTGGTAATAGGTCGAGCAGGGAAAGGGAATATGACATTTGGATGATTAAGCTTTTGTAGAAATCAGTACAGAATAACAATGACAGTCGCACTAGCCAACACATGACGACACCGCTTGGAACCATAGTTGAGGGTAAGAAGTACGTAACGTGTTGGAGTTAAATAACACAGTTCGAAGACTCGACAACATGACCAACGACCACAAACATCATCTAGACATGCCAGGTAGTAGAAACACAAATAAAGTAATGATGTACACTACTTGGTCAACATCAAGGTCTACGAGTTGGCCACAAGATTGTATACCGATGCTCGTTATGGGGGCACCAAGTCATTTGGATGTCTCCCTAAAAATCCTTGATCACAACTTGGAAACTGGAATTGCCCTACTAGGAATCCCTGATGGCAAATGGAAAACCAAACCGGACTGTAAATTGGAGTAATCTATAACACGCTTGAGGAGTTGGTACTATTTCCAAGGACTAGTCCTACAGTGTAACGTAGGCTCCGAAACACGTAACCCTTGACGCCCAACGTTGTCTGATGACACATAAAAAAAACGTACATATTAATAAAAAAGACGGAACACGTCTATACTGTCATCAAGACGACGATGACGTTTTAAGGACTAGTCCTACAGTGTAACGGCGGCTCCGAATCACTTGAACCGTAGCGTAAATATAGCTCCAACTTTGTCGGATGACAAGGAAAAAGTAAATATGAAAGCAACATTGAACTCGGCTAGAACGTTCTAAGCAGGCTACGAATGTCCAAAGGACAGGACCTACAGTTGTGCGTGGACCCCGAACCAAGTTTGCCATTATCTATAGAGAGTTGAATCTGTAATGTTATAAGTACAAAATTAAAACCGGACTTGACTGCAAAATGATTTAGTATATAACATCCTAAGGAGCTGGTAACCGTATACGGTTGAGACCTACAGTTTAAGTTGGGTTCCGATTTACTTGTTGTAGCAGGACTGACCGCTGAACCGTGTTTGATCACAAAGTGACAATGATTCTACTTGGAATATGGCATCGTTTAAGTGAATAGATGCAATGCGGCAGGTCCGGATCTTAAGATTAAGCCCGCACCACGGCGTTTTGTAGTGTGAAACCAGACACCTACTGAAACTTGTTTGATATGTTGTTGCAAGACGTTCCGTAATATGTGTGTGTGCACGACGGCCGGTAGGCAAAGGCATGAGTGGCTGACCTACGATTTGGAACTGAATATTGTGTAATCAAGTAAACATAGGGGTGTTTCGTTCCTTTGGTTAGAGGCCAGTAAGTCCCAGCCACATATTAAGATGACCTCTTATAAGTTACATGATCGCTTGCAGACATCTAAGACTGAATGTTACATGACGTTGCAGAGAGAACTTTACTATAGATTCTGCAGGAGCAGGTAACAATGAGCCCTAGTAAGAGGAAGTAGGAATGATACTGGTTAGCTGGCTATTACGCAACAACCTGAAGTGTATCTCGACTCAACTATAACACACAAGAGTGTCAAGTGGATACCACGCCTACAGTAGACTAGATACAGAGGAGTGACTGCGAGGGTGGGGGAGGGGAAAGTAGAAAGAAGGACATATCTATCTCTTTTATGGAACTAGACAGGGATTCCCGTTGCGGACAACTACAGAACCTTGTTACTAATGTGCATTCTGTATTAATTATAGTTCGTACACATTTTAGACACAGGTGGACTATATACGGGGATACAGAACCGCAGCGCCGTACCGAAAACCAATGTTAGAAGTAACGGTGTAACAGCATTCGTTATTCCTCGTAGCCAATAATAATAATAATAATAATAATAATAATAATGTATCCTGCTTGTATTGTATGTCCGGTGTATAATACATGCATTAGCATTTACAATACGTAGCGAAATGATACTACGCATTTAAGGAGGAATTTTTAAACACAAGAATTTCTAAACCGGTTATGTTATTTTTAGCTAAATACTACACAGTCTGGAAAATATTTTCGTTACATTTCTGCACTAAGCTCACCGATTCGACTGCTAAATTTTCAATATGATTTTTCTGTTTCTGGCTTCCAAATTGACAAAGTATTTAAATGACATTTCGAGTCGGAATGCTTCTTGATTTTGTACCGGAGTGAAGCTAATTGAGCATTTATCTTTCTCCTTGTCTCCAATGTCTTGTCTTTTGGCACAGCAAAGACTTTTGTCATTTTTATATTTTCACCTTATAGAATTCTTCCTTTTCTGACTTGCGACATTAGATATGTAGCATATTGGAATTCCTCGGAAAAATATCTCCAAGGATGTCACTTTATTTGTGTTCAACTCATAGTCTTATGGCACGTTTTGTTTTCCTTCTACATATATCACAGTTCAAGGATGATTGGACAGGACTTTTCGGTCACCATGTACCATGCTAAAACAAGCCGTAACTTATAAACGCGTTTACATTCCAGTCTGCTTTCGCTACTTAAACCGCGACCACTCCTCTCAACTTTCAACAATGATGTCAGAACATGAAGCTAAAACTACTTAGATTTGCTGCTATTTGATGGATTAAACATTTTCGGATAAGAAACGGGAATGAAAAGGACGATCGGAGTAGATTTATTCGGTTGTGCATGAATTACAAATGCTGTGCTATATTTCCCTTGCATTGCAGATAGCACATTGTTGGCAGTTCATATAGAATATAATAAATTCGTTTCGAAAGTACCTTTCATTCTGTATCTATGCTGGTTTGCAAATAGCTGAGTACACGGCGTGTACCCAGCGTTGTTCTAATATTCAGGGAGGTACTAGCGTCTTTCTAAAATTTTAAGGTGAGTATACGCCGTGTACCCTCCATTCCACCCCTGGGCCATTGTGTGCTAGGCTAGCACTGAATAAACATATAAGAAAATACAAAAGTTGTGTGTAAAGGCCGCTTTAGACGATACAATTTCTCGTACGATCTCTCGTATGATAGAATGTATACAATCCATAGTACGAGATTTTTCGTACGATAAATCATACAATATTGTATAGTGTTTTACACGGTACAATTTTGATACGAGGAGATAATGATGAAACTGCTGGAGTTTATAGTTGTGACATCTCAGGCTTTTAGGGTAATTACGCCACAGATATTTGTGAAAGTATAGCCCATTTAAAAATAGAAAAGAATTAAAATACTGATAACAATGAATCTTGACGCAACAGAAATTCAGTTTGTTTTAATGCCACATTCTACCAAGAGAATCTAACTTCTAGTTTTAACATTCTGTTTTAATGCTAAATGGAATTTAGATGAAAATGGGAAGTGTGTAATGAAGTTCTGGGGAGAGTGAGACAAGGCAGGAGGAATACTGATGTACAGAATGGTTTGGAAACAATTTTGAGATGAGTGATGGAACTGAAGATATGGTTGTGGGAGTAAACTCAAGAAAAGTCAAGAAGCAAATTTATACTTTTAAGCATAAGCTCAAGTACTAAAACGAAAAAAAGGAAAACGGAAGATCAAATGCAGAACCTTAACTTGTGATGAGAGATCTACTGTTATATCCACTAATATCAACGGAAAACTTATGGAAAATTATCATTCTAGATATCCTACAACCTTATTGAAAACCTAAGTACTTACTCTGTCTCTAACAAGAGTTTGATGTGGACTTTGGATCCCTAGAAAGAGAAAAAATATATCACACGCAATTCTGTACTTTCATACATAAAACTAAACTAAAACAAACCATTTAAGGTAAACCTGCTTCAAAGCTCGTGACGAAAAGTAGTTTTAATTTAATAAACTTTATTCTTATGGTCTTACAAGCTACCTCTGGATAGGATATCTGAATATGAGTGACTGGTATCCATTAAAATTATGAATTGGAAAAATACTGCTTTAAACATGTGACGTGTACTGCGTTAATTTTAATAGTGCTAATTGGTATAGACCTAATTTTAATCAGGACTAACATTTACCGTAACTTTTGTGGTTGTAAACAAAGACGTTATATTCTTACCAACCACACTCATCTGCTCACTACAAATCTTGCACAATGGAAAATAAATTTGTTGCAAACCCCCATTTGTCCTTCGTAACTAGTTCTTGCGGCTGCTGCCCTTGTCTGTAGCTATGCAATATATGTTTCTTCTAAATTGTCGAAAATGCCAGGTGTTTTCACTAGTTTTGATATTACACTTGTTTTTCTGTTTGCACATCGGTGAAGATTTCATCCGATGGATCTTTTTTGGGGAACATACGATCAATAGAATTGTGAATTTCTGGTTGTACTGTTAGGAGAGCATTGATCATAACTGCCGAAATTATCACATACATCAATTATTGAATATATACAGAATTATTGAATTTATATCATTAACTAAGTTAGTATGGTAAGTACTTCATAGAGAAAAAGGCACTTTAGCATTTAACCAGTCCGAAACCGGCTTTCCTACACAACTACACACTTTTAGGATATATAGATAAAATACGAAATTCAATTAATAATTTAATTATGGTACTTTTTGTTCTATTCGATCTGACGCAAGAGTTTGAATTAACGCATAATGATCTCCTGTTTAGAAAAATGAAATACAATGTCTCAAATTCTGCTATAATTTGATCTTACTTCTATCTAATATACAACAAATGGTTCTTAACGGTGTAAATATTAAGGTATTATCTGTGTTATTGATTAAGGATGGTACTCTGCAAGGCTCAATATTAGGTTTTCTATTACTTTTCCTCTATGCTGCTAATTGTTTTGAAGTTACAAAATACTCATCCGTACATTTCTATACCGATGGGCCAGTTGTTTATTAATACTATTCCATAACTTTATGCCAGAATAAAGGCACCTTACTTAATGAGGATATTTTAGGTGTGACCAATTGACGCCTTGAATTAGTTAATCTAACTAAGAGTATTCTCACCGAGGGACTCGACTGCAGTAAGGCAAGGTCAAGCCACACGATTAAAATTTAGTTGTAATGAGCTATAAATGATAATGAATTAGTCATACACCAGGACTTAAACTGGAACAAATGAGCCTTTAACCAATGTCTTGAAGCGAAACGTGTTTCGAGACAGCTTCATATGTTACGCAATACAAAATTTTATGTTATTAATACAATTTTCAGTTTACCCTCTTTGATTGCTGTGATTCGATTTATGACAGTTCACTCTTTATGAAAAACGCCAAGGCAATTCATAAAACATATTATTTTTCTTTTCATTTAATTGGAGTATATTTCAACATACTCTGCCGGTTCTTATCACAAAAGAGGACTTTAGTAGGGTGTTTTTAATTTTATAATATAATTACCACATTCCATGCTAA
>JAGDQP010041292.1:0-16959 GCA_022664845.1 Lepisma saccharinum | reverse complement strand
TGTAATTTGTTAGAAGATTACTTCAGGTAAAATTTCAGTACATATATCACAAATGTTTTCTGTGCATAGGAAAGGCATGCTCCAGGACGTTATTTGCAGTTCTTTGCTGAGTACTTTGAGTTGAGAAGTAAATTTTGTTACGGGCGTAGTTGAAGATATTATCGAAATTATTTTGGCCTTGGTGGTGGTGATGTGAATGAAGTGTGACATCAGGAAGAATGCCGATATTTCATCAGCTATTGATTAAAAAATTTACAAACGAAAACTCGACTACGTCCTTGTATTCTGTAGCTCTGAAACTTCTCATACACTGCAAAAAATAGCTGTATTAATTCAACACAATGAGGTGTCCCAGCGTGACTACCACTTTTGTGTGTTAAATCAACACAACACACGGTGTTGATTTCGGTACTGTGAAAAAGAAAGTTATGGCTGCAGTGAGATTTGAACATGGGTTGCTCAGTTAGAAGTCGAGCGTCTCACCGACTTGGCTAAATCGTCAGACACGAAATGTACTAGATGCAAACAATATTTAGGGAACAACATTTGAATTAAACGACTACACTATAGATTTAAACAGTGTATGGGTTCAAATATATGTTGCTGAATCCCCAAAACAAACTAAGTTACTTGCACGACTTATCCCATGGTTTAATCACTTCGTATTTGTCAATTGAGAACTAGAATTCCCAGTCATTGAGAATATTCTATTTCTATGAACGCAAGCAAGATGGCGACAGCCAAAGACTTGACCAGCATTACTGCTTTATCTTTACATGTCAAATGCTGCGCTTTCTTTCATAGAAATGGAACATATTCTCAATAAATGGGAACTGTGATCCCTAATTGACCAATGGAAAAGTGATTAAATCATGGCATAAGTCGTGAGAGTAACTTTGTTTGTGTTTGGGGATGAGCAACATTTTTTTATCCTCTATATTGTTTCAATGTAGTGCTCTTTCCGTCTGACGATTTAGCGAAGTCGGTAAGACGCTCGACTTCTAATTGAGTAACCCATGTTCAAATCTAGGTGCAGCCGTAACTTTTCTTTTATCTCCCAGTACCGAAATCAACACCGTGTGTTGTGTTGATTTAACACACAATAGTGGTAGTCACGCTGGGACACCGCATTGTGTTGAATTAACACAGCTATTTTTTACTGTGTAGCTTTGGTAAAATTTCTGTATGCAAGTATCTTGTAGCTTTACATGGATACTGAACCTGAGTCTATGGAGAAAGCTGCTGCTATATGAGTGGGAAGTCTTTACTTTATTATCTTTGTACGACATAAATCTCTCATAAAGTAGTTATGCGTACTTGTTAATTGTCGGTAAATAAATCAACGATTGCTAATTTAATGATTTTGTATCTGTTGTATGAAGTTTTGATAGAACTATGCATTGTTTACCTATCCCTTAGTTATGTAAGCTAGATGTGTGTGGATTGTCACGAAGTAATAAAGCAACGTAGATAAGATAAAATGAATTGTATAGGCGGTAACAAAGCAACGTAGAGTTTTAAGGAAAAGAATCCCTTGGTTAATTTTGTAATTTGAATTATATTTATGGCTTTTAGACATCTAAGGCTCAGGCCGGGATAGTGGAGGGGAAAGGATGAAGGAAAGTGTAGGCCAGGACCTATGTTGAAGGTGCCATCCCGGCATCTGTCTGGTGTGCCTGAGGAAAAACCCTCAGTCAGGATAGTCGGCCGCTGGGACACAACCCACGACCTCCCGAATGCTACGCCAACGCTCTACCACTGAGCTACGGTGGCTCGGTAATCCCTTGGTTAAGTGTTACAGCATGATTATATATGGATTACGTGATTATAATGGATGAATTAGTTGCGTGATTATAATGGATGAAACAAGAGTATAACAAGCTAAGTAATTGTCTTATTGTAGACAAAAAAACCAAAGCACCCTCCTACAAAATAAAATTTTCTTTTAAGAATTATCAAAAACAGAGAGTCAAAGTTATAGTTTTCCCCACCCTTTCAGACAATGACGAATGCTACTGCGTGCGGCCCTTTTCTGTTCTTCTTGTAGTTACTGAGATCTAACGGAAGGACCAGTGGAGACAACTAAGCTATTGAAAGGGATCTGGCAGTTTTAGAATCAAACTTATTATATTTCCTGCCGTTTTGGACCATGGCGATTGTGTATGGCTCATCTCTGTCGGACATGTAGTTACGGAGATCTAGGTAAAGGGAAATAAACAATACTGAGCAATTGAAAAGGTCCTGCCAGTTTAAGAGTAAAAGTTACAGTTTTACCCACCATTTCAGACCATGACAAATGCAGCAACTCATCTCTGTCTGACTTGAAGTTACTGAGATTTAGGGAGGACAAAAGGAGAATACAAGGCATTTGAAAAGGACCTTCTAGCTTTAGAGTAAAAGTCCATTTTTGCCCTACCTATTCAGACCGTGAGGAATCCAGCAGTGTATGGCTCATCTCTATGTAACTTGTAGTTAAAGAGATCTAGGCGGGGCACAAACGAACATACAGATGAGAATAGAGGAAAGTCACCAAAGTCGGAGCCCCAATTGGTTTTTCGTTTGTAACTTTCAGAATTTTAAAGCGAAAACTGTCATTTTATGCCAAAATACTCTTCGATGAGTTGCCCAAGACCTATCGGTGTCAGCGTCCATAAAATCACGGTTGGTTAAGAGCACTGTCAAATTTGGCAAAAAGTGTCAAAAACGATGAGTTTGAAAAAGGACCCCAAAGTCGGACCCCTAATGTATCAAGATCAACGCATGAAGAAGAATAAAGCAGACTTAACCTATGCTATAAAATGTTTATTTGGAAATTACATTTGTGTTTATGACGAACATGCTAAAACGTTCATATGCAAAAGTCGCAAATATAAGTCTCTCTCTCTGCCCCGGAACATTCTTCATGCGCACAACTACTGCATTGTTCACATCTCACCCAAGGTTCACCGTGGCAATCCCATGGCCATTCTCCGTCGGAAAACATGCAGACAGTATCCTCCGTGTATCAGCAGGTAGAGTAACCATTGTTGAGTAACTTTGCGTATCGAGACCATGGACGCGTCTCCTGAACACTCAGCTTCTCCTTCAGCACAAATAACTGCTACGCTCCCCTTACTTAATGTGTGTGGGATGATTTCACGTCTCAGGCCTCTTCCACTTCCAATAGGCTTGTGTTATCTTCGATCATTTGATTCCTGTAGATGCTTTTTGTACGGCAGATGGCGTAAGTTTGTAGCAGGGAAGGGGCATTATCTACCATAATCTACCATTATCTCTTCCATTATCTACCATGGTTTCTAGTCTAAAATGAATAAAAAACGCGCGCACTTAATCTCACTGACAGTATTGTTCGAAAAAGGTGGGGGTCTACTTTGGAACGCATGAGGGGTCCAACATTGGACACGCTACTCTTTTTCTTAAGGGGCTCCATAGTCTAGTAGTTAGAGCGCTAGACTCATATCCGCGTAGTCCCGGGTTCAATCCCCGGTTGAAGTCCCACTTTTCGGCGTCCACCCAGCGTCGTGAGGCAAACTGGGGAGTCACTTGAATAAAGACGTGACGGCCACACTCGGTCTTGAAAGCCCCTGATACGCTTGTTCCTAGTCAGGTGGCGAGCAGTATTGATCACACAGCCGTCACTCAGGTGGACCCAGTTCCTCCAACCGCTGACAGGTGGCGTTGGGGCAGGCTCAGGACCTTTCGGTTTGTCACGCCAGTGGCTATTATTTTTACTCTTTTTCTTACACATGGTGTAGTCACTTAATATGTGCCACACGTTGTTGAAAATGCACATTAACTGTTAGTTCTTTTTTTCATTTCTACGTGTTAGTAATGAGACACGGACTCTAACGTATTTACCAGTGACGCGATGATACACCTACGTGGTACTTGCACAATTTGAAAAGTTGCGCTTTCGAAGATTCATACACTACTCACAGACAACTGTTTCGAACCTAATAATGACTAGTCTACACACTACTGACGTTTTTACACAGTAGTTAAGTCACTTACCGCTAATCGACACCCTTTAGTTTGCGAAATAAGCTGGGGTCCTCGGTTCTACTTAGGGGATGGGGTGGTCCGACTTTGGCGACTTTCCTCTACCAAGGGATTGAAAATGACCTGCCAGTTTTAGAGTCAAAGTCATAATTTTCCCCAGCGTTTCAGACCATGATGAATTCAACATATGGCCTCATCTCTGTGTTACTTGTAGTTAAAGAGATGTAGGCGGGGGACAGACAAACATACATATGCAAAATACTAAGCAATTGAAGAGGATCTGCCAGATCTAGAATCAGTTATATTTTTTCCCACAATGACTAATGTATGGATCATCTCTGATTTGTAGTTACTGTGATCTAGGGGGAAAGATATACAGATGGAGAATACTAAGCAATTGAAAAGGATCTGCCAGCTGCATAGTTAAAGTCATAACTTTCCCCACTGTTTCATACTATCACAAATCCAACGGTATATGGATCATTCTTATCAGACTTGCTGTTACTGAGATCTAGGAGTAGGACCAATAGAATACTAAGCGATTGAAAAAGATCCACCAGTTTTGGCGTCTAATTTATAGTTTTCCTCACCGTTTCAGGAAATGACGAATCCAACGGTGTATGGCTCATCTGTGTGTAACTTATAGTTATTGAAATCTATGGGGGAAGGGGGGGATCATATGAAAGTACAAGGACGCAGTGGAGGAAACTAAACAAATGAAAATGAGCTGTCAGTTTTAAGGTCATATTTTTCTACACCGTTTCAGGCAATGACGAATACAGTGGTGTATGGCTCATCTCTGTTTGACTTATTGTTGCTGAGATCTAGGGAGAGACGGACAGACAAGACAAACCCTATATCTTCCCTTATTCACTGACGTTCATTCGGATGCGCTAATAAATAATTGGGTTGTTGCTCGCCAATTGTGATAGTCTTTTTTTTATTTTTATTTATTTCCGTACGCTTGTAGCAGTAGTAGAGTATTCTATATCATTTGCACGCGTGATTTGCATGACAATAACTTTCACTAACTTGCATGAGCTACCTACGCTACAGATTGATATCACATTAGATGTCTATGATTGCCATTTATTTGACGAAAGCTAACCTAATGCGTTGACCTCATTAAATATGCCCAGGTACAAGAGGGTATATTAGAGTTATTAAAGCAAGATGGAGAGACGACGATCAGTGAATATTCTGATTGTGTGATGTCACAAATCGGAAATTTGTCTAGACAGCACAGATGATAAGGGAACGTAAATTCGCTACCATTTCGGAATTTATAATTATATAATAACACGAAAACTGGCAAAATTATTTTATACAAGCTGTATGCATTAGCAGTGTAAGCAAATATTAACAAGGTGGTGGTTTAAAAGGATTCGCAAACAGAAATAGGTATGAAAGTAATTTAGCTGCCATATATATTGCACAGTAATTTTGGATATCTAATAAGAAAGTAGAACAATTAATGCTACAAAAACTTCCAGCTGGAACACTGTGACAGAAGCTTTAAATAATTTTCTATGGAGGTACGGTGGAGTTGTTTATCTTCCCTGATTACGTAGAAATATCGCAGCAAATCTTAGCCGCGTAGCGTAAGATGTAAAAGGCAATGCGATCATAACTACATTTCAAAGTCCCGAAGTTAGCGTTCAAAATGATGTATTTTTATGCATCTCTAGAAATCGGTATAGATGTTAGTATATGTGTGTGTGCATTCCCCATGAGTAAAATGACTTCAGGCTGCCGTCGGCTGCCTTGGCGGCTTCGTAGAGGAATTAGACTAATGCTGCATCTTGCCACAAAGGTGGTATTTTGGCGGCAACAGCTGTATAATCGCCAAACGTTGCCGTCACCCGCTGTTGCCCCGCCAGAAGATCTGACGCTCCGCTAGTCCACTAGCACCCATTTGCCGCTGTTTTCTGGCGGATATCCGACACAGCGGCTGTCTGCCAATATCCGCTGGTGGATCGACGGCCAATATCCGATACGGCGGCTGTTCACTAACGTCCACCGGTGGATCGGCGGTGGTAGGGGCAAATTGCTCATGGGGCTCCAAGGTATCATTAAAGAGAACACACTTAACCTTCCTGATGGTATCATGGTAACTCGCTTGTCTACGATGGATTTTTCTAAAGTCTACTGATCTGTTTCCTGTCTCAGGTCTTCTTGCTAGTAAAAATATTTAGCAACTTTCTGTAGCCACGTTGTAGTTCAGATGTTCACACTTGACCGAAGCATCTTCGGGAAATGTTAGTACCTTAGCTTCTCTGATTTGATTATTTTTTATGCGGATATTGAACTATAATTCGAATGCTGATCACACCCATTTTGCGAAAAATTACCCAGTTTCTTTCAATCGAATCTGTAAAGAGGAAGAACAAACTAATGTACTCCAATGTAACAGGAATAAATAAAATTACCATTAGTGAATCAATCACAGTTCGTATCCACCTATACCGTAGACCCCCTTCGTATAGGGGGGTTCAGTGTTCATGCACCTCAAAGTGTTCTTGTGTCTTTGAGGAAGAATTTATTTCATAGCAGATTGTCTTGTAATCTTTAGGTCTTAGCTTCAAATTTCTTGTCGATCATCCTGAGAACGAGCCGAAATTGTATAAGGCCAATGTCGAAATAGTATATTTGAATTGAGTTAGATGCTCATTGTATAATTCTGCACGGTTAAGTATAATCTGTATAATCGCTAGTTTTTATTTACTAAAATAAAATTTTATTCACTTTCGAGTATGAGTGAATTGTTAATAACGTCCTAAACGAGCTGGTGAGCTTCTAAGGACGAGACCTACTGTTTTTGGTAAGGGACCCCGGCGGGATCATTTACTTTCGACTTTCTTACATATTGTAGATTCTATGTCAATTTCCCCTTTCAGTAACACGTTTAATATAATAATTTTTAATATTAAGGTTCTCGGACTCTTGATGAACCAAAATTAAAACGCTCATATCGAGAAAAACAAAAACAGATTTAATCTTTAAAGTACAGTCATAGACCTCATAATAGATTGAAGTCTATGGTACAGTTCCTGACGTTCTATAGCATCTAGCTAATTTTGAGCCATATTTTCTATTCCGACCCGGTGCCACTCAGCGGGCTTCAAGGAAAACAATTCCGAAATCCTGTTCCAACCTCGTTTAGGTTCCCAAATGTCCCGTCACGAAAAAAATGCGCCACCGACCGGTCTAAATAGTAGTCGTTGGGTGCAAGTTCTGGTGGATAAGATAGATGGAGAGGAAGTTCGATTCCATCCAGTTCTGGGATTTTTGGCGGGTCGCAGCGGCAGTGATCGGAGCTTTATTCTGCTTGAGGAGGGTCCAGCTTCGATTGACTACAGCCGGGGATTTTCGACCCAGAGCTTCATACATTCGATCGAGTTGTTGCGAGTAGAGGTTGGCGTTGATGACACGACAATCTTTAACTCATTCAAAGTGAATCACAGCTTCGTAGTTCCACCATACACACATCACTTTGTGATGTTTGACCACGTGTTCCGGAAGGTTGCCACGGTTCGACCACTGGTTTCTGTGGTCTGGACTGCGGGAAAAGATACGTTTTTCATCGCACGTAAAAAAAATGTTTGATGTCTAGGGCACAAAACCTCTGATCGAGCGGCTGACGACCTACGTCGACTCGCCTTTGAGCTTGTGCTTGGGTCAACTCATTCAGTACCACTCGACAGTACTTATTGACCTTGACGACTTTCGATGTACGGTGGCATTTGAAGTACCCAGCTCGGCCGACAATCTGTGCGTATTTGTATAGGGTTCGATACTAGGGCTAGGCGTGCGACGTCTGGATCTACAGGTCTTTCGAAACATGGTTGACCTTAAAGGATGGTCGCTCCTACATTGAAGAGCTTCAACCTTTTTTTGAGGACAGTTAATCCGACAGTACCTAGGGCTTCAACATCACAAATTTCATCAGCTGTGGCTTTTGGTCCTAGTCATTTTTTCAATGGGAAGTAATGCCTGATAGTTATAATAAATGAAAGAAAAGTTCAGCGCCATTGATTTATATTGGTATGTTCAAGTGTTTGGATTCGGATTGGTGGGGTGAAGGAGTGGGAAACTTGAGACATCACTTTCCCACGCTACTTACTGGGCCATCAAGTGAATGACATGTTTTTCACGCATCCAGATAAAGAAATGTAATGTGGGGTCGGTCAATGTATAAGCTATGACAGATAACGAAATCGTCACTAAGTATCCCTAACAACGACTCTTCCTATTCCTTCCCTGTGGTAGACGAGCAAACGTGACACAGAGCCCGATTTTTTTCGATATTACTCGTATAGTTGCAAAAAGTCACTGACTATAGTTGAGCGATAAATATGTTTCTTGGATTGAAGTCCTGTTTACGCCAGTTATCCCGGTCGAGATTTTCTAAGGTTTACTCTCAGTTCCACTAGGCAAATATTTCGATCATACCTATTAGAGGTTCTAACATGTATTTTCGTAATATCTATTCCCCAGATATCGTGCTCACTGACAATAATCATCCCTTAATCTTGAAGACAAGTTTTAACTACAATTGCCATACAGTCTATAATTATAAAATAAAGACAAAAATACAATTTGGAGGTAACTAACTTTTCGTTAAAGAATGTTTGGAGAATTTTCGCGATTGTTCATAATATAGAGGTTGGATTAGAAAGCAGAGTATACAGTAATAAATAAAATTACTACATAGCGTTTCGGTGTCATTCTACGGTTTTGTAAAAATGCCGAGAGAAAAACAATATTAGCCACTTACATCCTCCGGATATGTGAGAGAGGCGAATATGATGAATGAGATCGTTTTATAAAAACTAAAACTGCTGATAAGAAAATTTGATGGCAAATTATAGGTGTTGCAGATAAGAAAAACAAGAGAGAGAGAGAGTTTATGTATTCAAGGAGTAATGACATTAAAAGCGAAGTGAATATCCTTCATTTTCTGCTTACGTGAACATAACTTAGCGGTGAGGACAGATCAAGGCTGTTAAATTATAAAACAAAGAAGGAAATAACACTTTTCCACTCAACATGGAAAGGTATAAAGAACAATGATATATTAGTAGAAGATGGCAAAGGAGGAAGCTTTGAAAAGAGACTGTAACGCAGACAAGCTATTTAATCAGTGTTCCTAGCGCTCGAGAAAACGGAAACGTCGACCGCTGGTATCGAACACAAGAACTGAATACGAAGTTATCGCTCTAGTCACTGAGCTGCGGCCACTCGGTAAGCGTTGAGGAACCGCAGTGACTCAGTGTCAGAGAACTCACCGCTGGTGATTGGGATCCCCGGTTTGATCCCGGCTTGTGTCATGTGGGCTTTGTGGTGGACAAGCACCGTGTGCATGGGCTTTCTGGGGGTTCTTCCATTTCCTTCCATTTTCTTCATTCCACCAATTCTCCCATCATCATCCATACGACCTGAGCCAAAGTTGCGTAAGGGCCTTACATAAAATTCAAAATTTGAGTTAAGAGTGCAGACGAAAGTATTTAATTTGAAACTCCATAACATGACTGTGAGTTTCATGACAAACTGCTCCACAGTGACAAACGCTAGTCCAGGAGGACCAAAGGAAATCAATATGGATTTCATTATGTCTTACAAGAAAACAAATCCTTTGAGTTAATTTCGAAACACGCGAAGATCCGGAGTCAAAATTTACAGAACTGGGGACAGCTCAATTTTGATCTCAAATTCCCAAGAAGAAATTCAAGAACTGACGAATTCAAATGTAGATTTAACACAAATAAAAACACTGGAATGCAAATTGCAAAACATTCTGGATAATTATACAAACAAAATGTTAAAATGGATGTCAACAGTTCTTTTCTTAACTCATAACAAGGATTTACAGCAGGTTCAAATCGCCATAAATCAAGCTTCGGAGGAACTTTTTCAATGCCATCTGAACATAATCAAATCAGTGGTAGGCCACATTTATGTTGGACTAGAACCATTTGCTAAACACAAAAAAATGAACAAAGATCCCGACTGTTCCAGCAATAACGCATAAGATATTACACTCTCAAAATAAAGAAATATAAATTTGAAGGGAACGAAGATCACATCAATAATCACATCAGTAAACAATAAACAATGAAAATTAATTTAAATCTAATATAGAAGGAACTTAACACACTCTTCCCATGGACTGCAAGCGGCGGGTTGCCTAACATCCAGTTAAAAGAAGAAATGCCACAGAAGTGTAAAAGAAATGATACAGAAATTAACCTTACACCAAATTTCCTCTTTTCCCCAAAAATCAAATTATTTTCTAAATTATTTTTAAAATCAATTCTTTTAATTATTTAATTTACTCTAACATCAGCTAGGCTTGTTAATTATTAATCAAATTCAGTAATTAAAACAGAAACCTGTGCAAAACAAAACACACTTATTTAATGTAGCTTATTATTTGTCCACTTCCAGATCACACAAATAAGAACAAGAATCAAATCATTTTAAAATCTGTAGCTTGAATCTGGTGAATTCTCTGTAGTTTGCGATGGGGCGGGCTAGTTGGACTAGGGCGGATCTGATTCAATAAACCTAAACTTAATTAATTATATTTCACATTGATCATAATAATAATCACAGGACGAAAGTGGCCCAAGTTGGCCAGAAGCCCAGCCTGGCGGCCCATTGGCAAATTTACGTACTTGCAGTATATAAAGTTTTCTCATTGTGAGAATTTCATTGACAGTAAATTAACATTGCCCAATAGATAAGCATTGAAATCTCTTTTAAGGTTCATTTTGCAATCGTGAACTTTGTTCAAATAGATGTATTGGGTACAACTTTGATTATGATTTGCTAAACCGACACATATTGCGTCATTATTTGTCGAAGATATGACGTCATGATGACTCAAATTCCGAAACTTCGCGTATTTCGAAGTTAGTTGAAAGCCACTTGTTTTCTTGTTTTGGTGTGAAGAATTCATCCTTCAATTTAGGGCCATCATTGTTTGAAATTCTTGTATAAATCGTTTTGACTTGTATTGAAGTAAAAAGCAGACAACCAGAAGAATATACAATCGTATCACAGAAGTGATTTTCCATGTAGAAATTGAGGATCTTCCTACAGCGAAAAGAAATATATTTATAATTTTGTTAAATAAACTCACAAATGGCAACTCTGGATCGAGGAAACTAATATATTGTTTTTTAACGGTGAAATATCGGACGCATTAGTTCATATCTTCTCTTGAGGGGTAGTGATCAGGATATTGTGGATTTGAAGGAATTATAAGACACGAATCGCTACTGGCGTATCATGACCTTAGCCCAAACTAGAGGTGGACAGAGGATGTGGGGAGAAGGTCGGGCAGGGCCTAGTTTTGAAGATACCATTCGCACATTAAATTGGTAT
Organism: Lepisma saccharinum; assembly: GCA_022664845.1. Classification (NCBI taxonomy): domain Eukaryota; kingdom Metazoa; phylum Arthropoda; class Insecta; order Zygentoma; family Lepismatidae; genus Lepisma; species Lepisma saccharinum. Next base: position 5,571 of record JAGDQP010041292.1, on the reverse strand, counting down.
GACAGGAAAAATCCTGGGAAAATTTGTCAGGATGGCCGGCCTCTGGGATAGAACCAAGGCTCTTCCGAGTGTAAAGCTAAAAGTTCAGAAAACAGAAGCTTCTCTAACTCTCGTGTAGAGAGCCCAAAATTAACTGTGATAACCGAAGGTGAGAAATGTATAGGATTTAATTCCTAGTGGGGACACAAACCTTCTCTGTTTACCCAACGTTCCGAGGATAAGCTTGAAAATTCGGCCATGGAATTCGATGCGTTGATCACGCGTCACCCTACAGAAAGCTGTCTTAGCAGTACCTGGTACCTTGTCTATAGCTCCTTGAAAGTGTATTTGCATATTTTTAGAGCTACATTAGGTTACAGGACTTACAGGCTGTCACATAATGAACATTTTATTTCGTGCATGGAAGAAAAGATTAATAGCGGGAAATAGCGGTTCTGGTCTGTTTCTCATCCCGACATGTGCCTGGTGTGACTAAGGAGAACTAAGAACATAACGAGTATGGCGTCCCTCATGGACTGATCCCATGACTCCAGACTGCGAACCACTCTTTCACTGAGCTAGATAAAAACTTTGGTAAACTTTATTTTATATGGGCCAGTTTAGTAACTTTCGACTTCTGCCCGTCGCGATTCGACCAATTTACACTTAGTTAAAATCCACAAGCATCCATGACCCTGCCGAGATTCGAATCCGGGACCTTCGAGTCTTTGGCCTAACGCCTTAGACCGCACGGCTACCCAGTCTGCTCACTGAGCTAGAAACGCCATGGAAGTTTTTGATAATGTTAGCCATGACACCATCCGTTTTGTGGTTTTAGATTTTAGTGAAGCTCATAGTGAATTATATGAGCTTATGTCGTCTGAACGCTTGTTCGATCAATCCTGGTTTTAAAACGGTGACTTACCGATTTTAAGGCGAGCATACCTTTACCGAATCACTTGCTTAGGATGTTCTGTTGTAGGTACGAGTGGGGGAAGGGTTTTCTGCGTAATAAATAACATGTGTTTTTGTTTTTAAGTGCTCTTCCCTGATGTAAATGTAGCAGCGAAGAGGAGTTCAGTAACCTGTACCTGGTAAACAGGTACAGAAAATGGCTGTGCAAATAATAGTTATCCAATGCATCGCCTCTACCACACATCTCGAGCTTTGATTGTCATCTATAAGCATGGTTAGTAGTTTGCGTTAATGCACAATAGTGATTATATAAGTTAAATCTATTAGACTTTGATTTGTTTATTTCTAGTGACCTTCCACAATGATAACAGTCGCAAAGTCAGTCCAAGTATTCAGTTTTTCATCACCCGTTTATGCAAATCTGTGTCAAGTAATGTTAATTTAACGTTTCATGAACTTTTTAAAGTTACTGATCCGTTGGCAGATGGGCAATTTCTTTTCGTAAACATAAATGGCGAAATCATGCAGCGCATGCAAAGTAATAGCGTAATGAGCCAGATTGCAGTCTTTCCCGAAGTATCTTGTAACGATAGAAGTTTTACCTCATTAGAATTCTTTCTGCCTTAAGGGTGAAAAAAAGTAACGAAGGCGCTTTTGCTCCATTTAAAAGATTGGGCGTGACCTCAAAACGTTTCCAAGATGGGCAAGAACAAGCACCATGTCTCTACTACGTCATAAGTTCTAATCTTCTTAATAAGCGACTGGTTGTAAGTTCACCCAAAGATTGCAAAGGAGGCTTCTTGCTGAGGAGAAAAAACAGGGTAGGCGAAAGAAGTTTGCGCGATGCGTGTCGAACATTTTCCTCTTTCTTTTAATTTGTTTTTTTTCCACAATGAAGCACGTCCTTGAGATAGTGCAAGTGATGAAACCATCCGTACAAAATGAGAAGATACCGACTTGAAGTGCAAAATTACTTTTCCTGAGAGGAAGTTGATTGAAACTTCTTGAAAGTGGTGGTACTTCTCTCTTGATAGACATCTTATGTCCGTAATAGGAGGATGCTGTTTCACTCCTCGCAGATTTACCAGTGTCGTTCGTATGAGTGAAGTTTACGTAACACTTTCTTCTTTTGAATATGTAAATTGGTGGGTGAGTGAGTCAATCCAAGAATGCCACTGCACATGCGGATGGCCATCTGGGATTCTCACTGACTTTGCAGAAATCGTTTGGCCTTGGTGACGTTGTCAATAGAGCGAAATTATTGGTGGATGCTCAACTATTCACACAAATCTTTGCTGTCTGCTTGTTTTCTCATTTGATGAGACTGAGTGTCTGTCTTTCATCGTACGTAACTCGTAACATGCTTGTCTGTCTTCCAACAACCTCGTAATCACCAGTCTCGCCTCTCTTTACCAGCGTTGCCAACCGAAACTCTGAGGAAACGAAATAAACAATTACAAATTTTAATAACTTAAAAAAAGAAATAAAATGTCGTAATATTTTCATGAACATTAATAATTCAAATGTTTGAATAACTGCAGACAGCCTTTATCTTAGATTACACACACCGAAAATAGAATTGCAATATCTACGTTACAATATAGAACGAGAAGTTACTTCTAAGAGCGTTATTCGATCTTCCTGTTCAGCTTGCTCACCAGTTTGCTCGACGGGCTTGCTGTCGAGGAAGCTCGAATATATTTTGCGTTGTCGTGCTTCGATCGATTGCCAATGAAACCTGCTAATCTCTTGCAACGTAGGAAAATATCATATAGGGTGAGGTGGTGTAAGTGCGGAAAAGGGATAACTAAGAGCTTACTTTTCTCTCTAGTTTTGAAAGAAATCGAAAAGAAAACCGCCACTTAGCGAAAACACATCATATGGATCAAAACATACTACCAGATATCATATATATATCCAGGAGTAAAAAGAACATGAGTTGAACGTGGAGCAGGCTTTCTCAATGTGTATTGCCATTTTACTCAAGTTCAAAATTGGCAAGTTTACAGGCAGAGCTCTAGCTGGTTTATTCTTTGTAATGGTATGAAAATGATTCCTAGGTCCATATGTAGATAAAAGAACATAGTTTCTGAGGATACTATTAACATTGTTGGTCTGCCTAGATTTCCTACATCAGATTATAAGTCGCTGTAACCCCATAAAGAAACTTTAGTGAGGCAGAAGCGACCAATGTGCGGAGGGAAAGACCCATACGTCGAACTTGGCCACTTTCCACATGACATGACTACCTTCTTTACTGTCAGTGTTTATTTACTTTTGCATGGTGTTTTCTACGTACTAAAGCACTGCTTCTTGTTTTTACAGGCTTTCTTTCATCATTTATGTAGTTTTAAAATGTTACTTTTATTTTCAACACTGATTTTGCATTTTCTTTTTTAAAATGTTGTATCTTTGGAACCAAACAAAATATTTCCATGGTGTAAAAAGCATTTTGCTGCTCAAAATGTAGCTTATACGTTCTTGTCCCAGAATGAAAATGTAGCATTCTGAGTTATTTACATGACTTGTAAAGGCCAAGGCTGCTCTTGCCCCACGTTGCTGGGAAAGTGCGATCTGCGTGTATGTTTCCGGTTTTTATGAAATTTTCCTATGAAGATAAAGTGCTATGAGACATATTTTACTCCGCAACCGCCAAATATACCCTTATTATGTGAACCAGTTTTGGTTTCCATATATCCAGTGAGTACTGCTTGATGGTACGCCGAAGTGCAACTTTTCATTTTATAGGTCGTATTTACCCCACTTCACTCTATTTATATAGAACACATTCTCAGAGCAAAGCTTCATTTTCAGTTAATATTATCAACAAATATCAAAGTATCCCTAGATCATCATGAAAGGTATTACGAAACGGGAGCAAAGAAACTAACAGTAATAATAAATATCACTCTAAACGTTAATCCGTTCATACACAAATTTTAGTACCGTCATCTTGCTAATTCGTCGCACGGGTAACACGTCAATCGTAGAACTAATCATTTTTAAAAGCGTGAAAAGTGGAATGGTATTGAATCAGCTTATTTTTATTCGTCAGATCTGGCACGCATTTTGCTTCGTTGGGAATGAGACTGTCGGAACTGGCACACCACCGTGGTGATAGATAGCAAGAAAGCAATAAAGAAAACTTGGTAATTAAGATTTCAAGTGGATTGATGTAATGTTTACCAAGATGAAAAACTGAGATATCAAATCATATCTAGTATTGCTATTAGGCAATTATAAGTTATCATTTGTTTCTGGACATCTAATTAAACTAGGCAAGTTAACGAGAAGGTAGTTGCAATTGATATACAGAACTGATAAATTGCTTCAAGATCATTCTTATCGGAAAACATATGTTTTATTTCCGGTATATATATAAATTGTTGACACAAATGTACAGTGTTAATCATTAGTAACTTTGCCATCTGTTTTGATTTACCAACTCGTGTGATAGTGTGCCAAATAGGTGAAGAAATGCATTATTTGAAGGTTATGAAAACTTAAAATATAGTTGACGGCGCACAGTGGGACGAAAGATCAAAACACGTCGAAATTAATACCGTCTGAACGCTGAAGTAATGTTGGTTGATTAGTAGTTAGAGACATGTGTATTATCTACTTTTCATTCGCACATTATACATGATCTAATATGCCTCTTTATCTTGACAAAGCGCGAATAAACCGAACTGGTTTACATTTTCGATCCGGAGGCATTTTGCGTCATTGCTAGATCGCGGATCTTTAGCGCACTCTTTAGCAGCTCTTAAAAAGTTTAAGTCCATAAATTTTAGCTATGTGGCAACCTTGCAACAACATGAGTGACCACTGCGCGGGTTTTAATACAATGAGTGTATTAGTGCAGTTTTAGAGTACTGATCTTTGTGAAGAAAATAATGTTTGTATATCAAATCGTGATGTAGTGAAAAATTTGAGAATAAAAGTAATTAGAACTATTCTTTTGGCCATCAATATTATAATAAAGCGATGTTGCTATGTCTGTAATCATTAGCGATGAAGTTTTGCTTATTCCCACTTGGAACGTTAAATACTGTTTTTGAAACTTTTAACAAATTATACAACATGGTTTTTATATGTATAAAATCTAACAAAATAGTACTCAATAGAAGATTAGCTCATAGATGCACGAAACACTTTGACTGAAACAAAAATCAGTTTTATATTTTTACTTTGCTTTTATTTCAGTCTGCCTACCTGGTGTCTTCGTGGACGTGCGCGCTGAGTCGCGTTACTTTTTTCCGCTTTTCGGCCATAAAGCTGGCAACACGAGTTCGAATCCCGAAGCTCGCTCTTCTTTTTCTTACAAAGCTCCGTCATCTATGTTCTTATTGCACGGACATATTAATCTGATTTCTGTCAAATGCAAACAAATTTGACAACGATTACGATTTCTTTAGTAAGGGTTAACCATTGCAAGGTTTAGTCTAATAATTATATCAATAGTTCAAATAGTCATACCAAAATGTTTAGAAAGGAGCAGATTAATCGAGGTCATATTCACTGACGTCGAACATTAGGTCAGTGACTCTCTGACTGCTTTACTGTAATTTAATCACTTGCATGAATTCTTAAAATGCCGAAGGCTAACCAAATGAAAAGGGTCTGCCAATTTTAAACACCAAATTAGAAACGACTGGATAAATCGAGATCACTGAA
>JAGDQP010041291.1:582-16959 GCA_022664845.1 Lepisma saccharinum | reverse complement strand
CTGTATATTTTTAATTTATCTATGAAAATGTATTTCTTGAGCAACTAGAGTCTAGTTCTGTGGGTTTACGCTTCACTAGTTTTATTTTGTAACTTCAAAAGATTAATACATGGAATCATTATTCTGTTCAGGTTTACTTTTGATATTCTGTTTGCCAGGTACTTTAATGTTAGCATATTGTGAAAAGTTTTCAGATTTAAAAATTTTTCCGTTGGGCTTTTTTTTATTGAATTTGAGTGTACAGTTTTGTTTTTATATGTGCAAGTAAGAAGACTCACTTTAAGAGGGAGGGGGAGTTGGCTACTGCGGCCTGCAGAATAAACATCCGATTTAACATGGGTTTTCACACATTTCTAGGAATATCGTAGTTTCATGTGGTTCCTTCGAGAAAAAAAAATGACTCAACATCCCCCTTCAACATATTTCGTGGAGTTATGATGGTATTTAAGTGAAAACCATGCGTGCTATTTTCTGTTTAGAAATAAGGATTATTATAATGGAAAGTTCCATAAGAAAGTTGATATATGGGCTACTAAAACAACCTTTATTTCTAAGAAAAAATACGTCATTTAGCCTTCAGTTATTGACTTTTACTATGCCATGTATTGTGTTTAAGGGGCTATTGAGTCATTTTTTTTTTTTTTTTTTTGCAAGTAAGCACATAAAACCATGATATTCGTAGAAAAGTTTGAAATCTATATTAAATTGAACGCTTATTTCGTAGGGTGCAGTAGCAAAGTCCCTCTTAAATCCGAACATTCTGCAAGCAATGTTACGTGCATAGATTGTGTCTGTCTCTTTCAAATACAATTCTAAATACACTTCTAAATGACAAGCAATTCGGCTCAAAGGCTATTATAATCGAGCGTTCAGTTAAAATGTGGGTGTCGAAACTTTTTCTCGATTGTGTAATGTGTACAAGCTAAGCAGCGCGAAAGCCCCTTAAGGAACCTGGCCTGTCAAACTGTTGTATTACGTTCAAGTAAAGGTTTACTGCCTCAGCATCATAGCGGATCTTTGTAGCCGTATGTCTGTCTGTCATGACCACAGTCCGCTACTTCTTTTATTCAAGTATCTCCCCAATTGGCCTCATGACGCTGGGTCAACACTGAAATTTTGAGTCCCGACCGGAAATCGAACCGGGGACCTCTCACACTGAAGCTAAGCCCACTACTGACTAGGCCACAGAGGAGGCTTGTGTAATGTGTATAGACACACACTTTCTTCTCATGAGGTATGTTAAAGTACTAACCCAGCAAGCTAGACGACGTCAGCATTTGGTCGGCGAAAACAGGGTCGACGTCGGGATTTGAAAAACCCGACGTCACAGGCGGGGTTACGCCCCTATGCCGACCCCGACGGGGGACGGAATTTGGCTCGACGACCAAATACCACTTGAGTCACGCCGACCTTATCCTGACTATTTCCCAACTACTAATTGGTCGGGGTCGGCATTTGGCTTGCTGGGAAGTGACGTTTGACCATGCGCATACTGTAAGTATTTGGATCCACGTATTTCTTATTTACTCGATATGTACTCACATTATTTACAAAATAATAATACGTATCATTTAATTTTTAATTGTCAACGTTTGTATAATCTTATCGTGACTTTAAAAAAAATGGGGATTGGTATCTAAGAATAGTAGGTTTTGGTGTTTTGAGGTGCACATATATGTTGTTATTAATATCGCATGAAAATTCACATTCCCCTGCTCGTTTGTCGTGTTTTTATGCTTAGTTAATAACTTTGAGTTTTAAACCAACACCAAAATTTGAACATTTTACCATGTCACAAACAAATATTTAACAATGTTTGCAATTTTCGACATTCGACACCCGATACTTAGCTAAAGTAGCGAAATATCTGCTACCTTATTGTGAGACAACTTATATATAACCATGAAATAACTGATACCTAATTTAACTGTTAAATATCGTATACCTAATTGTGAAGTATCTAGTACTTACGTATCTAATTGAGAAATAGCTCGTGCTTAATTATGAAACATCTGGTCAGTAACTGTGAATCCTGGCAGACTAGACCACCTAACATTCGTCCAGCAGACTAGACCAACACTGTTTTGGTCTACTATGTCCATTCAACATAGCCAGACTAATTGTGCCCATTTAATTAACAGGACAGCTAGTCTACGTTGGCAGCGTAAAATTTACACCATTACCAGTAACTTCGTACACACAACTCAATTTCGGAAAATTTTGTACTTGGTCTAGTCCGCCTTGCCACCATATTTGTATAGCTGAAATGAACTATCTAAAAAATACTGTTAAAATATTATCATCTACATCTTCCGTTTGAAACATTTCACGACAAGATATATATGCGAGGTTTTCTTCTTTTCGTAAGGGAAAAAAAATATGGTGCTAGATAAATAACAGCAAATTATATTTGAGTAAATGCAGTATGAAATAGTTAATTTTACTCTCACAAAATTAAAGCGATAATTATGAGGTCATTTATAAAACCTACAGTTTGCTTCTCTCTGTCATATGTGTGGAACATTTATCAATAAGATTCATCTGTAATCTAAGCAGACAAAATCGTTGATTGGGCTGAAGGTTCTATGATACAAAACTTATGTCCAATTAAAATGCACCATCAATCGTTTAGGCTACTTGTACTATAAACAAGATTCGACATCTCGTTCCAAGACAGCCAATGTCACAATCGACGTGTTGTGTTTATTGTTGTAATATGACCGTACTTTACACCTACTTTGCTAGCGCTAGACAGGAAAATTCATGAAATTCACATCTAAATAGTTTTGCTTCACAGTTTTTCAGTTCATATTGGACCAGTACTAAATACATAAATAAATAGCATAGATGAAAGAGGTATATGGTGTAAGTAGCATAGATGGTGTAAATAGCACCCTTTTCTTTTTTTGTCATTAGTTTAATGTTATAATCTTTAACTTACGTTATACGCTAACATTTCTCAAAGTTGTCGTGAGTGCTCAGAAACCAGTTAGCTAATAACTGAGTTGACGTACTTCATCAATAAGAATTATCAAAACCATTTTGTGATTCTACTTAGCATAAGAGGGAATTCCATTAGAAGTTACTTGGCAACTGGTATCTTCAGTCAGCTGTTGTCTTCGCCATCTATTCTTGTCATGCGAAAGCTTAGAAAATCGCTTGTGCGTTCCTTAATCTTCTATTTCATAAAGATTACTCTAGTCTGAAATTAAAACATCTTCAATGAAAAGCGTTAAAAAGTTTGCAACTTGTATTAATAATTTATTTTCGCTTTCATCTTTATTTGTAAATATTTTATTCAGCAGATTGATTTTTTAAAAAATATTTTAATTGTTATTTGTGTATAGCCATCAGACATGGAAAAGATGCTGTCTAAGAAATATCGATACAAGTTGTGGTTACAACGAAACTAAGCTCAGCCAAATGATCTATATATCTTTTTAAAAGTACTCAGATACAAGAGAAAATATGTGTTGTTTCACATCTCATCAGAACCGCCTTTCTTCAAGAATTTCAGTGATAATTCATATGATATCAGAAAGTGGACTTGTGTTGTTTTGGACCTCATGGCTTCAATTTCTCTTGTAATATATTCTTATGTCCTACAATTATTCATTTGTAGAAATGTCTTAAATTGCATTGAAACAAATTGAAATATTTAAACTTAAAAAAGAGTTAGCTCCTGAGCTAATCGTTCACAAGGTTCGAAGTTGAATCTTGTCTGTTAGTACCATATGGAAACCATTTTGTTGATCTATCCACAAACTGTAGTCTACTTCAGTCGTCATGTCTGTAGAGCTCGGAGGAAGAAATCTAGCTATATCGAAGTGTTCATGCACAAAGGTGTTATGTTCAATATTTCATTTTTTTTTTTTTTCATGAAAACAAAGAGTATTTTCAAAAGTTAATTGAAATTGTCTTAGTAGCCTTAGAGATAAACAAGGTCTGTCCGGAAAGTAATGTCACACATTTTATTGTGAAGCGACTGTACGTTGCAGCTCGCTCTACCCGCCGGGATCGATGGTGGTGTAAGTCAACTATAGAGCGAGTGCTTGCTCAGTTGTCTCCGAGCTTTCGGAGGTGAAGGTCGAACGATTTCGTAAACCTCTGTTTCGTCTCTTGTGCAAGACGCGATGCAACGCTCACTGAAACTCGACAAGTCTGCAGCGGAAACTTTTCCAATAGTTAACAGGCCTTCGGGGATGAGTGTTTATCACAAAGGCGTTTTTGGAAGTCCGTGAGGAGGTCGACGACAAAGTCCGCGCTGGACGCCCGTCAGCCTACTCAAACGACGAAAATGTGACTTGTGTGAAAGAAATTTGCAAACAGACCGTCGAATGAGTGTTCGTTTAATGGCCGACATGTTAAATATTAAAAAAAAAAAAACTATTGTCCACGAGATTGTGACCAAGGATTTGCACATGAGAAAAGTGTGTGCGAAGCTTGGTAACATTACTTTCCGGACAGAGTCTGTAGTTTGAGTGGAACTATTAGCATTAAGAGGATATCTTTCGCTCCTGATGCAAGATTCAGTAACAATCCCATATTTGGCCGAGTATGGACTTATCACCTTTGTACAGGAACACCTCCATATGTCTTATTTTAACTAACAGTAAGAGTAGGTCCGATCTCGAGTGGATATACTGTTTGTCTGCAGTGGGTTTCCTATAGCCTGTGGTTTGAAGTTTCATACCATGTGGATATATTCTCAAATCAAAAATGTTTAATTCGCCATTAATTTTAGTTTTTCAGAGCCTTGACCACTGTTAGTCTCACAATATAGATAAAAATCAAAGTCCAGACATGTTCGTTAGTCGTACAATTGGGTCTTCATAGATGGCGAGTGTGTTGTTCGATGAACAAATTATTTTTTCTTTTAATTGCTTCCCTAGTAGTAAATGTGAAAATAACACAATTAATGCTACTATTGTTCAATTTTGAATATGTCTAATCATCTTTACCATCTCTTCTTCACAGGTTGTGTGTTCGCTGAACTTGTCAGAGGAGAAGCGCTGTGGCCTGGAAAATCCGACGTAGATCAACTCTACCTCATTCGGAAAAGCTTAGGTAAATAGAGAGAAAGAAACTGCGCTTGTATAGGTCTAATTAATGTTTGACTGAATAATTACAATTGTTTTTAGAAAAATATATTAATACCACTGCCCTTTATTGTTTCGTCTTTGAACAATTATTTACGACTTCATTTATCGCAGAATTTCTCGTAGTAAAAAAGGCCAAGAAAATAAATATATTTTTATATAGTGTTAGTACTGGGTCACATAATTGTTTGTATGAGAGTCAACGTTCTCAAATGTTATATTAAACTTACAATTTAAGTAAGTCTTTGTTCACCTAACCTAACCTTGCTTGCGTTTCTTAACTCGATTATCTTTCAACCCATTGTAAGATTACTATTTTTCTTTTCAACATATTAAGTTCTTCTTTTGCTTTTCATAAACATTTTATTAAAAATTCTAGGTGTCATGTTAGTACTGTGATAATTTGCTATTATACTTGTTTTTTAAAATCAAATTGTGTTGCATTTTGTTGTTTCTATTTCTTTATCGGTCTGAGCCATAGGTGCCTAATAGTCATAAGTACATTCAAATTCTATTTCTATACATATATTAATTTAATGCTAGTTCATATAGTTACTCAAGCAGTATAGTTGCGTTCCATTGGAGTATTCATGTATCATGTTTCAAAATCTGTACGCTCACTGAAGAATGTACACAAAACGATACATAGACGTTAAAGTTCATATCATTTATAGCCAGTATTTGATTTGTTATAAATTAGGAAAGGGTATCCTAAACCTAGTGGTTGCTTGTACGTTTTCACCTGCTGAGCCACTGTAGCCCCAACGAAACGTAAAGGATGATAAAGAGTTCAAAATACTCAGAAAAGACTTTGAGAAGGTTCTTAGTGAGATAAAAAATAGTAAAGAAATAGGTGTGGATGCTGTTCCGACTGACTCGATTAAAGAAACGTACGAGAGAAAGGACAAAGTGAAATACTGCGGCTCTACAACGATATTTATGACTCAGGAGAATGGCGAAGCAACTTTTTAAAAACAGTAATGATTCGATTAGAAAAGAAGCCAAGCATGCAAGATATAAGGATTGCCGAACCATCAACCTAATCGCGTACTTAGTGAAGATTCTTCTGCTAATATTGAAAATAAGGCTTATGTGATAAAGTGAACACAGAAATCGAAGAGGAACAGTTTAGATTTCAAAGAGGAAAGAAACAAGGGACGCTATTGGGTTGTTAGGAACAACTGGAGAAGTGAGAGAAACATAGAGAAAGATAAGGAAATCTACGTTGGAGTTGTTGATTTGAAGAAGCCGTTCGATCGAGTCAGCTGAGAAATCCTAATGCAAGTATTGAAGAAGCCAAATGTGAAAGATCGAAGCAACTTGTATCTGAATCAAGAGAATAGGGCGAATTTGTATTAAGGTAGTAATCGAGCAAAGTGGCTACTAAAGACGGGTCAACAGTGACCCCTGACACTAGAGGTGAGCGCGCTACCCAAGCACCACCGCGACTTATCAGAGAATAAGGATAAGAATAGACGGCTTATCAAAACGAGCATGGATGGTCGAGGATTAAGACATGGGTATTGTCTCTCGCCTAGTTTGTTTAACATATATCTAGATGAGGCTGTCGAAGGATCCTTCGAAAAAGAAGGGGGTCGAGCGAATAAAAAATCATATGTATTAAATTTGCGGATGGTATGTTTTTTTTTTTCGCAGAGAGAGAGAATGAGGCCTCACTTAACAAGGTTTGTTAAAACAGCTGCAGAAAACCTGTGAAGAGCATCGAATGAAAATTAACGCAAATAAAACGAAAGGAATGATGATTGGAAGAAACCATAACAAACATGAAACTTGGAAGAGAAAAAGCAGAACTTTTAAGCATTTGAGAAGTGTTATAACTAAGTGAGGATATAGAATATGGAAAAGAGATAAACGTGACAATAATTACGACGAAAAAAGGCGTTCACTTGCCCTGAGGGTGTCCATAAAGTCTATCCCCACCCATTTTCCTCCGGAACGAATGGGAATATGGTAAAATGCTGAAACACTTATTCAATTATTTTGATAGACAACATTTTTGGCTAAAAGAATCCACCTCTGACCCCTCGGACGGGGTAGGTGGAGAAAACTCAAAAATTTTAAATTGCAAGGTGGATCGAGTAATAAATCGTTTGAAACGTCTTGACGAAAGTAAAATTTTGATCCGGGATCGATATGTTGCCTCTATTCAAAATAGCGGGGGGTGTAAAGTTCGAAAATGACCATTTTATGGGAATTTTTTACTCATGCTGTAGGAGCTGTGCAAGGTGGCAAAACACTTATCTAGCAATCATGCTTTTTATGCTATCATTTTTCTTAGGCATTGAAACACTAAATGTTCCAGTGTCCCAGCTAGAAACTGATTTCCCCGAGTGGGTTGGAGGGGGATAACCAGGTGCGGCTTGTAGCTGTGCGCAAAAGCGCATTGAACCCCCGGTAGATTAATTTAAAATATATAGAAAAAAAAAAATCTTAATTTTAATTTCGTTCATCACAAGGCTGTTATAGTACATTACGAAATATGCTTTCCAGCTTAACGTCGCTGGCTTGCGGGTTGCAGAGCATTTGAGAAAACGCAAATCCTCTCTTTGGGTTCAACCAGAGAAATGTATCCTCTTGTAGATCAGTTTCTGGACTAGGGGCCAGAGGGGCGAGGAAAGTCAGCACGGCCGAAAACAAGAAAATTGAGCATACGAAACACCATGCGCACTGCTATTTCTGGGAAACAGAGCAGCGGAAAAAAAAGAAAGTTTTACTTCTCCCGTTCCTGCTGCAGCAAAGGACAGAATGGTTGCCTTCTGCTAGGAGGGAGGGTTGGGTCACTCTCGATATGGAGAAGGGTTTGTGTCTTGTGTTGGTGTATTATTTTGCTAACAATTCCCCTCCCCCCACACACAGTCATAGTTACCAACTAATTTACTTTTTCACTGAATATGCTGGCCTTTAAATCTACTGTTATCGGCCGCGAATTTAACCAAAAGCTGACTCGAATAGTAACATTTCTACGAAAGTAGTTGATAACTACAGGCCTGTAGCCAGGATTTTTTAAAGGGGGAACAGATAAATTCTTCCTCTCTCTGTCTCATATACATATGACCTTCTTAACCGAGTAGTTAACATACTTTCTGCACTTGGTACGGATGGTTCCTGGTTTGATTTTCGGTTCTGAGACAATTTAAGAGCTAGTTTCAAAAAGAATTAACGAGTTCCAGTAAAAGTTATGTATTAATAATAATCTACAGAAATCTGTAAAAATTCTGTACACGTTAATATGTGACTGTTTGGAAAAAGAAGAAACAACTAATAAATCGTTAGAAAATAAGCTATGTGCTCAGCAAATAAAAATGCCCGAGTCGGAGGGGGAGGGGGCACGTGCCCGGTTTATTTAGCACTAGTGTCAGCGAAGCGTATCAGCTCATATGCGTGGAAAAACTTCGTACAGAGCTGGAAGTCCTATACGTGCGGGAGGATTTCGGAACTGTAGCTGGTGCGATTCCTCTTCTGCAATTCATGCTTAAAAATAACCTTCAGGACACATTTTCCGAGTGCATAAAACTACTAAAAGTAATTGTGACTATTCCAATGACAACTGCAGAAGCAGAGCGCAGTTTTTCCACGTTGAAGAGGGTAAATACTTTTCTTCTAAGCTGCGTGACTGAAACAAGACTGACATCTTTAGCAATGCTTTCGATGGAAAAATGAACTTGTTAGGAGTATACCCGGTTTTAATGAAGATGTGAATGAGGTCTTCGCCAAGAGGCAGGAAAGGAGAATGGACTGCCTTTATAAACATTCTTAGTTTATACTGACAAGCTTTTTTAAATTCCAAAATATTCTCATTACTTAACTTCTTCTAGAGGAGAGTTATTATGGAGAGAAGAATGTTCTATTTAGTAATAGTAAACGAAGGTGCGAAGAAAGGAGGCCACATCTGTGCAAAAGGCATTTTGGACATAGCATTATGTTTTTACCTCTGTTGCTTGAACCTCCATTTCAGCGAAGCACGAGCCGCTACTGGGGATAACTCTAAAATTGCAAAAGGGGTCGAGTAATATATCGTCTGAGAAGTCTTGATGAAAGAAGAACTTTAGGACAGCTCCGAGATTGATATGTTGCTTCTACTCAAAATGGCGATAGATCAAAGTTCGAAAAATGACTTATTTCTTTTATCTTTCTTTATTAAGGTTGTAAGCGGGTCGCGGTAGATCAGCGTTTAGTGCACTCACCTCTGGCGCTTATGTTCGTCGGCTCAAACACTGCTCGTGCTATGTGGGCTTTGTGGTGGACAAACACCGTGTGCGTAGGTTTTCTCGGGGTTCTCCCGTTTCCTCCCACTTTGTTCATTCCATCATCATCCATCCGGCCTGAGCCAAAGATGCCTAAAGTATTTAAAATTAAATTCAAAATCAGGTTGTAAGAGTGGAACAAAAGTGTACGAATTGGTCAGAGGTCGACCTTTTTGTAGCTAAAACATTTATCTTCTCAAAATATTAGAATGCACATCTCGGTATCAAAAACTAAAATTTGGTGGCCAATGAGGCCATCTGAAGAATTTTGTGGTGACCATTTCTATTCACAGGTGGCTTCATAAATTATATAATATTTTATTGACGTTAAACGCTCGCGCACCATCCGTCCGGAAAAAAACAATATTTACAAAAGCAGATTGTGAAAAGAACAGGGCGATGCGTTACAGTGACAAGAATTGAACGGCGGAGAAAAACCAATTTTATTGCACACTCATATAGCTGCGGCGTCGGGGTCTGAACAAGTTGCAGTACGTACGACGGCGTGTTGAAAATGCGTATAAAATAAACTCGCGACACCAAGATAAAATACAGGATTTTTCGAAGAAAAATCTACCTATTGAGATCGGTACGATATATATATATTAACACGCTAGCGTCCATAATTTTGAAGATATTTGAACCAAATTTTAATATGTTATTTCTAGATTTAATAGCTCGGCTAAGTTCGTTAATGAGCAAAATCGGCCCAAGGGGTGGTCGGGGAAGGGGGTTGAAATTTTGAAAAAAAAAATGTATATCAGCCCCTATGGAGTTTAGAGAGAAAATTTGTCTGCATAAATTATAGTACTCCCCATGAAGTTTACGGTGACACCAACGATTCAGGGGTTGTGGGGGTACGAGTGGGGGTGGAAATTCGAAATTTTTAAAACCACGTCTTGTGGGGTATCTTTGAGAAGCTCTTGATGATTAAACTATAAATTAATAACTAGTTTCTCGATAGCGCTCATATAAGGCGAAATTTGAATTTTTGAAGAAGAAAAAACAACTTCGATATCTACCTCAGCCTGTAGGCCTGCCGAAAGGGATTCTTTTAAAACCCTGCTCGGTATTTCTCTTGTCGTTCATTCCAGAAATACCGAAGATGAGTGACATTTATGCAAGTGATAACATATCACGTTTCTCGTTGGGGTCCTGGAAACTTGTGGGGCCTAAATAAAGTAATCTTCCTTCCTTACTTACTCACTCTATGTGTTACGGAACTCGCAAGTTCATCGCCGCAGTAACAAACGTTCGTTCGCCATAGGATTCTATCCTGACCAAGACCAAGTCAGTTTCCATCACAAACACCTACTTCTCGAAGATCCCTTCTAATATTGTCCTCCCAACGTCTTCCCGGTCTTCCCAACGGTCTCTTTCCATCCGGCTTTCCAACCAATATGGAATATAATCTTCGTTTCCTCCCTCCCTCCCCATAAAAAGTAATCTACAATACACAAAATTGAAAGTCCGTTTGTTTGAACGCTACACAATTCCACACTCCTTGACGGATTCTAACAAAATTTGGCACACATTAATTTTATCAGGATCTAGAAGGATTAACAGGTTGCCCTCCGAAATGAGATGAAACGGGGGAGGTTCCAACTGGGAAACCGCTTAAGCTAGAAACTTGATATTTTTCATGAAAATTCTTTATTTCAATTCATTAGCGAATAGCAACGTCTATCTTAGTTTTTTTTTCTTTTTGATTCAACACCGCGAGGTTAAGGGGACGAAAACTTCTTAAGGAGTGGAATAAAAGAAAGTTGAAATTTAACATGATACTTGTTCCTTCCCAGATAGCATGTTGGTTTGCTGCAAGTCTTCACTATACTTGATTTTGACTTGCTAGGCTTTCTGTGCACTGCACACCTGCAGCAGGTTTGTAAAGAAAGTAACCTGCACATGACGTAAACTTGATTTTCACTTGCTAGATTTTCCTTGTAGCGCAGGCCCACAGCAAGTTTGCAGTAGATGTACATGATCTACTGGTTTTGTAATATCAAGTTCAATGATAACTAGATGCAAGTCTGCAAAGCAAGTGTCTTAGTTCCACCTTTTAACACCAGGTGAAAAAAGTATCAAATCCGTTGATAGTACCGCCACCGCTACGACGTTATTTTTGTTTCTGTCTTATTCATTTGTTTTGGTGGATGAGACTGTCTTGAGGATAACATAATTTTGCGGTATGTATCCAATAATATATGTAGAAGAAATGTTATTGAAATGAAAAAATATGTAATGCTGTATGTATCCTAAGCTTGTATGTTCGTCGTAAATACTTTGAAGACTGTCTACTATCACTTCCAGAAAACTTGTCGGGCAAGTGAAACCCTTGCAGAAGACTTGCTATGCAAACTTACACAAAATTGCAGCAGACTTGCAGCACAAGGAAAACGCTTGCTGATGGCTTGCTATGCAAACTTACAAGCAATTTCCTGCAAGTTCGAATTGTGGAGACTTGGAGGTTTGAATTAAACTTGAAGACTTGCAATGTAAGTTTGCTTCACTTGCACTGCAAGTCTACTACAAGTTTGTTGCAAGTTTTCCTTGCTATGTGGGTTAGAACAAAGAACAATTAATAACAACATTACAAGTCACCCCCATCATAAGGGAATAAATTATTTTCATTGTCAAATGTCATACTAGTAGTTGTTGTTGTATTAACAATAGTAGAAGTATTTGTATTAATAGTAGTTGTTGTTTTTGTATCTGCTGTTGCATTAGCAGTAGTTGTCGTACTACTATACTGTTAGTGTTGCCAACATGTATTATTCACCCCGCACCAACAGGCAGGTAAACCAGCTACTAGCATATAAAAGAACATTACTAGTCTTTTTCCACCTTATGCTCTTCTGTTCAGCTTCTACAGCATAAAGTACTCATAAAGTACTCATAAAATGGTCATTACCCAACTATGACCTTCGACTATTTTGAATAGGGGTAACATATAGATTCCCGAGTTAGTCCTTTTTTTTCCCTTTCATCAAAATCTTTGAAATGATAAATCACTCGAACCACTTTGCAATTTAAAATTTTTGAGTTGATCCCCCATCCCCTTATATGCATATACATTTTCTTATATATTTTCAAGCGTTCTGGAGATAAGGGAATGGGGACAGACTTTATGGACACTATATATATATATATATATATATATATATATATATATATACACTAGAACTTAAACAAAATTCAAATATATGTATACTTTTTTCAGGGTGTCCCTGAAATAAAGGCACAAACTTCCGGACGTGATATTTACGGTATATAAAAAATTCAAAACAAGGAAAAAAATCTTTGGAGAAATTTAGAAATATACGTAGTTTTGGAGCTCAAAGTTGAGGCAGCATCGTCACAAATGACGTCATATTTCGACAAATAATGATCTAAGCGGTGTACCCTTCGCAAATCACAATTGAAGTATACCCAATACATCTATTTAAGCTATGATTGACGGATGCATCTTAGAGGCAATTTCTATGCTTCCCCTATTAAACCATCCAATTCCTAGACAATACGTAACGATACCTGTCTATGCGGTACTCCCTCAAGTGGATGTATCGGGTATTACTTCGATCGTGATTTACTCACCGCTTACGTCATTATGTGTCGAGATATAACGGACACACTGTATATATTTTACTCCATTTCTTTCATATATTTTAAGACATTAATATTAAACTTTACTAAAATAAAGATAAAATGAAAAAAAAATCTAATTATCTGGTGTAGTAAAAAGTAATCCATTATTTTTGCATGACATTGAAGGCTTAACTAACCATAGTTAGAATGATCCGATTTAGGTCACATATGCGCCGTTTTGTTCGATAACGTGTTGCCATTTGGAAGGTAATATCATGATGCCTCTCTCATACAACCCCTTGTTCCTATTGGCAAAAAATTGAGACAGTCGATTTTCACAAGCCTCTCTTGACGCGAATTTTTCACCAGCAAACGTGTTCGCCATGGACAGGAACAGATGGTAATCACTCGGTGCCAGGTCCGGACTATAAGCTGGATGCATAAGAACCTCCCAACCAAGCTCCCGGAGCTTCTGGCGAGTCACTATCGATGTGTGTGGCCTGGCGTTGTCCTGGTGGAACACAATGCCTCTCCTATTGGCCAAAGCTGGGCGATTGCTGCCTTCAGACGGTCCAATTGTTGACAGTATAGTTCCGAGTTAAGGGTTTGGCCGTAGGGGAGCAGCTCATAGTAGATAATTCCCTGCCAATCCCACCAAACACACAGCAAAACCTTCCTGGCCGTCAATCCTGGCTTGGGCACCGTTTTCGCCGGCGCACCGCGCTTCGACCACGACCGTTTTCGCGTGACGTTGTCGTAAGTGATCCACTTTTCATCACCAGTCACCAACCGCTTCAGAAATGGGTCGCTTTTGTTGCGATTCAGCAGCGATTCGCAGATGGAAATTCGTTCCATGAGGTTTTTTTGCGTTAACTCGTGTGGCACCCATACATCAAGCTTCTTTGTGTATCCAGCCTTATGCAAATAGTTCCACACGGTTTTTTGTGCAATGTTTAGCTCTTGGGCAATCGAAACAGTGCTTACATGACGGTCGGATGCGACAATGTCCATGATTTTATCGACATTTTCGACACTTGGCCTTCCAGTGCGTGGTACATCTTTGACGTCAAAATTACCGGAACGGAATCGACGAAACCAAAATTGCGCGTGATTGGTTGTTACAGTATCAGGACCATAAACACTATTCACATTTGCAGCCGCCTGGCTTGCGTTTTCGCTTTTATCGAAGAAAAACTGTAAAATATAGCGTATTTTCTCTTTGCTAGTGTCCATTTTGACGCGCGCTCACACAACACTGAGTCAACTCATCACAACTATCTGAACAGTGTTTGTAGTATGCAATCTCATCGTTTGAACACCATCTCGTTGAACCCGATCGGACTTATACAACGCGAGATACAGATCACTGAAGCCATCTATTGGCAAAATAATGGACTACTTTTTACTACACCAGATATATCATAAACTAAATAATGCTAATATTGTACGTTAATAGATACTCCTCATCATGATTTTATCCTTTTTTTACAGATGATAGCTTGCTAATGTCCGAAGGTATCAGAACATTTATTACACAGTTTAAAGCTTAGGTTGTGTATTGTATTTTGTGCATTTGTGTAGTGGTTATTCCTATAAATGCTAGTGAGCTGTAGATCCAGCTTCATACACATGAACTCAAGAGCTTTTTTCTTTTTAAAAAAAAAAGGTTTTTATAGTTGTATGTATGTTCAAGATTGCTAGTACGTGATATGTACATGCATGGTAGTGGTAATATTTTTAAAATTTTGAATACTGTCATACTTAGTAAACTGAGTAGTATTTTCAAGGGCACTGTGAGAACATTATTCTTATCTTTTTCCTAGAAAGTGAATACTTTTTACTTTTGTGTGGGTAGTCTTCGTGAAGTTGAGAAAGTATTTGTTTTGCTTCGTAGGAATTCTTTTAAATTTAGTTTTTAGGGCCTTTAGGCAACTTTAGGTCAAGCCGAATGGATGATGGGATGAATTGGTGGAGTGAAGAAAGTGGAAGGAAACGGGAGAACCCGGAGCAAACCCACGCACACGATGTTTGTCCATCACAAAGCCCACATGGTACGAGCAGGGATCGAACTGACGTCCCCCTGTCACCAGAGGTGAGCGCTCTACCAATTGAGCCACCGCGCGCCTCCACCTCGCGACGGGACTTCAACCTCGACCTCGTGATTGGACTTCGACCTCATTCAACCTTAACCTCGCGATCGAATTTCAACCTTGACCTCGCTACGGAACTTTAACTCGACCTCACGACGGGACTTCAACTCGACCTCACGACGGGACTTCAACTCGACCTCGTGACGGGACTTCGACCTCGACCTCACTCAACCTCGACCTTGCGATCGAATTTCAACCTCGACCTCACAAATCGCGAGGTTCAACACCTCTGTTTCGAGCAGTACATTACCAAAGAAGTCACGTTGGTCATGGCAATGGTAACATCAGCTACTTTAAACAGGATACAATCGTGAAGAAGTGTTTGAAATCGATTGTTGCTACAAGCTATCGACAACATTTAAACCTATGAAAACCATAGTAGGCATTAACCGTCTATTACGGAAGGCAACAAATGAGACGATGTAAAATTAAGCCTGTAACATACTGTAGAACTGTTTCTCGCGAAATTGTCAACCAGAACATCTTAATCGGTGAGATCGGTTTGCATGGAGACGAATCCTTGTGGAATCAAGGGAAATGAAATTGCGGGACAAGTTCTGTTTATATTCCTGTCGGTTGAAAAAATAGCTAGCACAAAATGAGCTGAGGAATTGGACAGTTGATTATTTTTTTTCGTAAGTCAGCAGGGATTATTCGATTCTAGATAATGCTACAGTAGTATACTACGGGAATAATTACAATATCCTGGGGGGGGTAGTAGCGGCTATGGCCTTCCCCCCCTTAGGATTTTTATACACCATGTTTGAATTTGCGTCCTCTGCCATTTTTAGGAGTCTGTACAACGTGCGGTAGAAGGAGGGTGTAGTAATACATGAAAATGATATGTTTATAGACTGAATACCTTAAATGTTTAGTAATAGCGATTTATTAACTGTGTTTAATTGCATCAATACGATAATAATATAATAAATAATTAAGGTTCAATATGGTACCACCTTTTTGTCCATACAGTGCATTAGTTAACAGTATCAAACGTGAAATAGTCAATAATCAATTTCCTATCAAGTTTTCAGTCATTTGATGTACATATTGCCTTCAACATCTTATATTTTCATTGTTTTAATCATGCAATTACTTGTATTTAATTTTTATTTAATAATTCAGATAAATGTCAATTATTTTATGAGTACTCTATAGCGACCACTCATTAGAAATTAATATTGTTGTGTTATCCTGTCGTAAGATGAATTCGATAACAAATCAAGAAGACATACGCTAGATATGTCGAAATCGTCCGTCAGGATGACAGACACTAAG
>JAGDQP010041290.1:3770-16959 GCA_022664845.1 Lepisma saccharinum | reverse complement strand
CCCCGTTTGGTTGTTGAAGCCACCATTTCTCGTAGGATCCCCCCCCCAAAAAAAAAATGTGAATATAATTCTGAACCAGGACGTACTTACGGGAAAGGTACATGATGTCCGGACACCCTCTGAAATTCCTATTTCTCTGTAAAATTACTATATGTCCCAGTCTATTGGGCATAATTTTTTGAAAACCTACACAACATTGTTGAACTCCTGAAAATTTGCACAGAGGTTTCATTAGTAATAAATAACAACATATTAGAAATCCCCGCCTATCCCATTTGCTAGTTCTCTACAACTGTGACGATAGCACATTCTCGCGCAGGCGAAGAGCTCCTTGAACTATAAGTAACACTGACAAGCGATTGTTCCGAAAGTTCTAGCTTGGTCTTGTGGTTAACGTGGTGCATCGAATTCTGGCGTGATTACTTTTACTTAAAAAAGAAATAATAATAACTTTTTCTTTTTTGTGTATATAGGCATTAGGAAATTTAATAAAAGTAATGACCATGGGTACGTAGAGGTTAGGTAAGTCAGGTAGGGTATTTTTTTTTATTGCACACGCGATTTACACAGTCACAGTTGTACTGTAAAAGACTAATTCGCCTCCCGTTTGAGCTCAACTCAAAATGGCAGCCGATCCAATATGGCCACCACCGACACAGTTGCAAGTCATATATACAGTTTTTGCCTGAAATAATCGCGCAAACTTCAGGAGCAGGTTCTTCACATCAAAACAAGAAGAAAAGAAAGTTGCTTTGAAGAAATTTCGAAATATCCGTAGTTTCGGAACTAAAGGCGCTCAAAGTTACACGGCATCTCGACAAATAATTACGTAAGCGCAGTGTTCCGCCAGACCCCCTGTGAGGGCATAACCCTCAACTCCTCGAGAACAACCTCTCAACTTCAAATTTTTAGGCTAAAAATCGATGGAAAACATGCAAAACTCCCCTTACACCCCTCAAACTGAAAACCCTAGCGGAATCCGTGTAAATGGTGTCGGCGTAACGAATCACGACATAGTAGTACGAAATACATCTATTGGAGTATTTTCCTCAGTCACACTAGGCAAATGCCGGGATGGCACCTTCAACATAGGCCCTGGACGACATCTTCCCGAATTCTCACCACCACCTTTTCCCGGTCTGAGTAATAAAGTCCATAAATAAAATTCAACCTATTGGAGTAGTATTTACGATTGAGAGGGTGCTACATAGGCAAGTTATCAACGTAAGAACTTCATTATTAAAGAATTAATATGGTGTAATAGGGCAGGCATGGATATCCCATCTAAGCTTTATTCGTCTATTATGAACATTATTCTAATAGATGTGTTGGGTACTACTTCCATTGTGATTTACTATGCCCATACCGCTTACGTCGAAATTTTCGAGATATGACGTCATTTGTTGTGATGCCTCCTCATTTTGAGCGCCTGTAGCTCCGAAACTATGAATGTTTTGACTTTTTAATGAGTTTTCTTTTCATGATATATACGAGAAATCACCTCTCGAAGTTTACGCCATTATTTCACAGCATGTTTATGTTTTATTCGTTACCCACTGCATTTACAGGATAGGTTACCCACTGCACTAACTCGTTACACCCCGTACCAACTTTACTTAATATCGGTGGAATTGGTCCAAAGTTATACGTCAATGAAAAGTCAATACAATTTTCCAATGCGCTGACACGTGCAATGCATCCATTCATCAGTTTTTCATGCACACGAAATTATTTTCAAGAGGAGGTCTGGAGATACAGTTTGCAGACACGGAATTGGAAGAATCTGTCTATTCAACCACACCCCATCTCCATTCCAGAGGATTGAGCTCGTTGTGTAAGCATACCTGTACTTGGTGAATGATCATACACTCACAAAAAGTTGAGTTTGTATGTACCTGATGTTGGTAGGGTTTCCAACTATGGGTTAACCCATTCCGGACATATATTTGCCGATAGGTCTGTGCATACTCATTTATGTGGGGATGACTTAAGAAGCGAGGAAGACACCTATTAACAGAGAAATTGAAATAAAAAAATAAAACACTTGTTTTGCTTCTAGCACACGCATATGAGCGTGCAGTTACTCCTCAGTCCTTCCCCTCCTTTTCCTACCTGCAGCAGCCTGCAACAATCACCTTCTGGAAGCCCGATGTCTTCCACGGCACGACTAAGCTGTGTTTCTTTCAGAAGATTTCATTCGGGGGAAGGAGGCTCACGAAAATTATAAATGATGTATATTGATTCTAATGTTACTTAACAATAGGCCTATGTCATACTTCCTTAGTTAACATCAAAACAGCATGAAGAATATTTATAGAATGTGCTATTATACCTGTATTTCAGTACGTGTATGAGTAATACATGCGTTGAGACTAATTCTTTCGGGGGAGCGATTGAAAATCTCCGGGGGGGGGGGGCAAACCCCTTGAAAGCATGCCTGAAACAGTGCAACTAAGCTATATTATCAGCAGACGAAAGGGGGTCAGTTGTTTTGTTTACATAATTAATAGTCGGGTAAAAATAAGGTCGAACCGCAAACAAATTGCAACAGAAAGTCTGACAGTTGTTTCTTATTGAAAAATATGTGATAAAAACAATGGAATAAAGTTTACCAACGCCACTATTGTCATAAGAGCGCCATATTGGAAAATTGCCGCCATAATGAAATTTAGCGGTTATCTGAAAGTTTTTGCATTTTCCGACCAACATGTGACTCAAATGAGAAAGTTTACTTCATAATGATTGTACAGATAATAAAACTGTTACCGATTGCAGCCAATTCTAAGTTAACAAAGGGCTAAATACTATGTCTAACACCGGTACTCCTTCTATCGTTTCATTCATTGTATGGGAAACCGTTACTGGAACAAGAATTGTGTTATCTCTAATATCTATTATATACAATTAAGTTGTATGTGACCATGTTATTTAAACAGTGTTTATTGCTTACTTTAACTTATATTTTTCAGGATTTGCTGGCAATGTTCAACATAAGGATATTATGAAGTTGGAAACTCAAAACCATCTGGAAAGCCATTCCAAATTTTCGTTGTGTGCGAATCACTGAAAGAATAAGGTTTGCAATGTGCAATGGTTTTAAACGAATATAATATTCGCAATGATGGTTGCTTCATCTTTACGTGTATTAAAGTTTTAGAAGTAAGCACATCTGATCTGACAGCGGACAGAAGAGAATATTGTAAAATAGTGTTATATGTTTGAGGTGTCAACTGTAGTGTACAATCATAAAGCTTTTTTAAAAAAACAAGCACATAGTTAATTTACATTTCAATTTGTAAAAAATTAAGTGTTTTTAGTTCTAAAGTGATTTTACAATTCAAATACAATGTCATCTGTGTGTTCTGGGGCAGATAATTTGCTGTAATGATATACTCATGGATTGTGAAGAAAAGTGCGTTGTTTGTAATGAACTCTTTCAGGAAAGCGACGAAATTTCAAATCTGACGGAAAAGGGGATTCAAGGAATATACTGAGCTTGTAAAGAGAGGTAAAAATAGTTTCACCTTAAAGTTGGCCAAAAAGTTCACAAGAAGTGTAGATTGCGAATAACTAATCTAAAATCTTCTTTCAATGTCCAACAACCAAGCCATGCACCATCCATGTCACGTGTTTTACAATTACAGGAAGGATCTTCTGATTTTAGGAGAAACTGCATTTTTGTGGAGCTACGATCGCCCCCTATTTCTTCACAAAAGAGAAAGCGTTTCCTGTACGGACATTTGAGTTTGAGAAATACATCTTGGCTAAATGTGAAGAGCGAAAAGACGAATGGGCTAATACTGTGAAAAGTAGAATTGAAATGGTTGGAGACCTTCCTGCAGCAGATGCCTGTTGTTATCAGCAGTGTTCTGTGAACTTCAGAACAGAAAAAGAAATCCCTTCCAAATACTTGAGGAAATCTGCTGATATTGCTGGCAGTCCAGGAGACAGGCAGCGCTATGAAGCATTCCTCAAAGTTGCCTCCTACCTTGAAGAGAACGACGAAGAACAAAACACTGTCACAGAGCTTGGGGAACGTATGAGAAGTTACCTCCCTGATAACACTATGGAACCATACAGCAAAGTATATATGAAGAAATGTCTCTTGGAACACTTTGAAGATGAGGTAATTATTTCAACAGCTGCCGGAGTCCCAGACATAATCCCCAACTAATACTCAAAATAAACAACGATTTCTTCAGTACCTCGCAGAGAGATTAAGGTGTATCGGGTATGATGTCATTCAGGCGCAGGGTGACGCTGATGTGACTTTTGTGAAAACAGCCATTGCATCGGCAGAAAAGATGACCACAGTTCTAATTGGTGACGACACTGATTTGCTTCTTCTGCATATTCAAATGCTGTGAACACACCTTAAAAAATTTCTTATGTGCTCAGATGCTAAGAGACAAACTAAGGAAACTTTAGTCTATGACATAAAATGCATTAGGGAACAACTGGATCAAAACACTGTAACACACATAC
This sequence comes from Lepisma saccharinum, assembly GCA_022664845.1. Classification (NCBI taxonomy): domain Eukaryota; kingdom Metazoa; phylum Arthropoda; class Insecta; order Zygentoma; family Lepismatidae; genus Lepisma; species Lepisma saccharinum. Next base: position 12,474 of record JAGDQP010041290.1, on the reverse strand, counting down.
TGTTTGCCCATGCACTGTTTGGCTTTGACACAACTTCAAGGATGTTTCTGGTCGGTAAAGTTGAAGTGATTACATTGCTAAAAGATGAGAACTTCAGGAAACTTGCTTCTGTATTTTTGAATTCGACTAGTTCGGAAGAAGTAATCACACCTGGTTTGACAGCGATAGCCATGATATATGGGAAGAAAAAGGAAGGAAGTTTGAATGATATTAGTTTTCGAATTTTCACTCAGAAAGTAACAAAATCGTTAACTCAACTAAAACCAGAGACTTTACCACCAACTCCTGACGCATGTGCCTTTCACTGTAGAAGAGTGTATCATCAGGTCCAGTTGGCTAGGAAATGATCGAAACCCGATGAAGTGGGGTTGGCAAATAAGAGAGAAATTGCTGGTTCCACTAAAATCATCTCAACCTCCAGCGCAATTTAGGGGCAATTTAGCGCCCCTTTTCCTTCTTCGATTTATTAAATGCAGCTGTTCAACTAGTCAATGTGCAACTCTGCAGTGTAGTTGCAAACTTCAGGGACTGTATTGCACTACAGTTTGCCCAAATTGTTGGGGTGACAGTTGTTTTAACTCTGACTACTCTCATGTGGTAGTAAGTGATGATGATTCTGAGACCTGATCTTCCCATTTAAACTGCGTTCTGAAAGTGACATAGTGACAATATAGGTGCAGCGAAAGCGTTCAGTTCAATTTATTAGACAATTTTACTCTCAATATTTCATTCAAGCATTGTGTATCATTATTTTCTTTACAATTGTACTGCAATTGGGAAATTGTGTCTCCATCTCATTGTTCTCTCTGTGAATTTTGATGATCACTGTTATGGCATTCTATTGTCTAGCTACGTTTTATGTACGTTAAATGTGTATTGATATGCTCAAAATGAAGGTTCATGTAATGATGATCATGCAATCTGGCAGAGGTTTTCTTTTCGTGCAATTGAAGCTTTTTTTAATACGTTTGTAATTTTTTCATATCCATTCTGCACAGAAATTATTGATTACAATGTTGTTCATGTCTGACAAGAAACACATAAGGAATATTAAAAAAAAATAGAAACTAAATATTACATTGGTAAACAAGAAATAAAATTTCAATTTCACATCGGAAATAATCATTTTTGCAATTTAGTTTTGAAGAAATATTCGAAAGCATAAACAAATCGCAACAAAAGCCTGACGCAGTTTGTACGCCCAGATATTCAATTATATTGCTGAATTTCTGTTTATGCTCATTCAGAAACTGTTAAAACATTTTTTGAATTTTATATCTAAAAAAAATGTTCTTCCATTTTAATTACAAAATTCATTCCAGCAACCTTTGCTCGTAAGGCGTACGTAACGATGGCGTGCGTTCCGGCCTGTGATTACCCTAAAATGTAGTTTTCAGTTAGCTTACAATTGGCTGCAATTTGTATAAATCGTATACATTGTGTACGATTTGATTAACTTAAAAACAGCTAAGAAGAAAAACTTTCACGGGTCACGTGTTCGCCGGAAAATGCATAAACTTTCAGATAACTGCTAATTCCATTATGGCGGCCATTTTCCAATATGGCGGTCTCATAACAACAGTGGTGTTGGTAAACTTTATTCCATCGTTTTTATCACATTTTTTTTTTTTTCAATAAGAAACAAATGTCAGACTTTCTGTTGCAATTTGTTTGGTTCGGTCAAAATTTCCATTATTTTTACTCGACTATAAGCATTGCTTTGTATGAGTAAACTCTGCCAAATATTGCGATTGTGATAGTTGCACACTTGTATTTTTTAACCAACGTACCATATATTCATTATTCAAGAAATGGAAGATGAAATTCAAGTATTTTAAACATCCCGGTGAACAAAGAAATTCCTCTGGAACAAGACACAAAATTTCTGGTTAATCCCGCCCAAACCGGGACAGTTGGGAACCCTAGATGTTGGTGGAAGTGTGACAATATTGAACTTTGAAGAAAAGCGTTGATTGCTACAGATTTTTGATAGAACATTATGGTAGCTGGTAATATTATGCGCAAGTGGAACATTATTAGAAGTCGGTTTTGATTCTACTGACAAAAATAAAATTGCGTTTGGAATTTCAGTAAAAACTTTACGAAATATCGTGTTTCGAACTATTACACACAATAAGTTGAAAATGTGCCACTGTTGTAGCAAGAGCCTCTGGGTACATCACTGCGCTAATTTCAACCGACAAACCATATTGTTTGTCCTGGTTTTTAACGTTAATTGTTTAAAGGTAATATTGGTAAAGTGACCGTCATCGTTCAAGTATTTAGTTTGTACTGTATTACAACAATACGTTATTTCGAATTTTTTATTAAAACTGTGGGAGAAATCACCTAGTAAAATGTTAGCTAACAGACACTGAACTTGCGTATTTTAACAATTTTGTTAAACGTGCGAAGTGCCTCCACATTATTCTTAAAGAAGAATTTACAAGGTTCTTTTATTTAATTATTCCTGGTAACAACAGGTGATGAATCTTATTGTAGACATTCTTGATCATATATTTCCTATTGAACGAAGTCAGTTTTGAACCAAACATGTCTCCGTTTGATTTATCTATCACTGAAAAGAAGCACTGCGTAATTTGTACTGTCTTGACTGCAAAGAAATGCAGAACGGCAAAAACTGATCACAGTAGCGTACCAAGGAGTTCTATTAAAGTGTGTGGTGGAAAAAACCTTGAACGTTTAATGCGGTAACATAAAACGTCACTAACGATTTTTAAATTTATAGAATATGCCTGTTTAAAACTTTATATATCCCAAAGTAATCACTGAATTTCCAAAGAAATAGTATTTTTTATAAATAGAATCAACGGAACTTTCAAATGGTGTATATCAGTTAATCCATGTTGCTATTTACGGAAAATGAAGGTTTTTGCCACTAGACCGGAGCTAATTGGGATACATGCTTCATGTTGATCAGAACGAAACTTAATGATGTCGCTTCTACTGTATAATGGATGGTTGAGTGTAGTCATAAGGTATAATATGTGAAATATTACCTTTTAAGAGTTTCCTGTGTATAATAAGTAAAACTTTCAAATATGATTTATTTTAAATTATTCGGTGAAAATCCAAAATAATAGATTTGCAAATAGAATCAAAGGAGTTTTCAAATTATGTGTTACTTTACCCATGTTGCCATATAAGAAACTTGAAGGTGATGCCACTAGACCTAACTATGCACACCTGATCTAGATAAATGGATAGCAAGAGATCCGACCAATCCATGTAGCAAGAGATTCGACCAATACAGTTCTTAAGCAGAACTAAATGACAATAATATGTTTTATTACTTTATTCATAGAAAATTCAAAATACAGCTAGAAAGGTATTTCAATTTGAATACTTAACAGTGTGTCAGAAAAACAGTAGAGATCAGAGTTAACGGTAACATAGAGCATCTCATGGCTGAATCACATACAGCTTCCCTGCTAAAGAGATCAATTCTGATTAGTAGCTCATTGTAGAGCTTTGACAACCTCTGGAGAAGCGAACGCTGGATAATAGATATCCTGACCCAATCTACAAAGACCTTACTGCTTCGAATAGCCCGAATAGGAAAAAGGAAAATTAAATTCAGGCAAGAGTGATTAACTTCTAACATTTCCATGAACTAAATGGTATAAACATTTGAGATCGGCAGCTGTCGTCGTATTTCCGGTGAGTGAATGTTAAGGTTATAAAGATAATGATAAGAAAAAAAATTAAAAACATACTTTTCTTAAACAATTCATTCTAAAAATAAAAAAAAATGTTTATGCATGACTAAAAAGAAAAGCATGGGCGCGTCCTCATATACAGCCACTTCATAAATTCTTCAACTGGCGCGATCCATGCTTTTCTTTATAGTCATGCATAAACATATTTTTTTTTTTACTTTTTAGAACGAATTGTTTAGGAAAAGTATGCTTTTAAAAACTTTTTTATTATTTTTTTCCAAGTTATTTCGATATTCGGATACTTTTCCTCAAGCTAATGATTTGTCACCCAAATCCTAAAGTGTTCCGCAATTAGTCAAACCCAACATCGTTACGGGCAAGTATTTATTTTAGGATAAAGAAGTTCATATTAAAAAAAATAACAGTATGCTTTTAAAATATACAAATATATAGAAATATATGAAGGTAACAATTGAATAATGTACTGTCACCCGACTTACGTCGCTGTGCGAAATTTCATCATCGTATGACGTCGGGAAATGAGTTAAATTAACATTGCCAGAGTTGAGGACACCATGAACCATTGTGAATATAACAATAATAATAATAAAAAAAACTTGTTTACTCATGTTACAAGTTGCAGGTAATTTATAGTGTGTAATAGCTAGAAAGAAACTCTGAACAGTACTCAGTCTACAGAGGTACATGGAACTAAACAATGATCAGATTGGGTAGAAGTACTCTGCATGATTAGGTAACATTAATGATTTGTAAAAAATGAAGCTAAAGGTTACATGCGTATTTAGGCTGATAGAGATGACCCAACATATAGATTCTTTGATAACAAAAGTAATATGGTTACTGAAGTTGAGTTTACTATCGATGCATTGCTGGAGTTTATCTTTAAGCACCAGTCTTCCCACCAGGTGCTGAACGATCAATAGTTTTGCACCAATAACAAGAGTCATGAGGTTCAACTATTTCTCTGCATAGTTTGCAATTGCCAACAGATAACGCATGACATTGGAGTTGGAGACAAGGTCACTAGTAAAATCATCAAGCTATAATAGAAAGAGCAGAGAGCCGAGAAGATCACCCTGAGCTACTCCAGAAACAGATGATACAGGCTGGGAAACAGATGATACAAACGATAGAACAACTTTCTGACAACAGTCCTGTGGATAATTGGCAATTAAACAGATGCGCCGTTAATAATAAACCTATTCGATAGTGTGTACATTTTTTTACACTAGCATTAGTTTCGTTACTTAAATGGCAAACAGCATGTTTCGAAACGCTTGAGGAAAACGCAGCAATCAGCTTGAACAAGGAAAATAGTACAAAAGCACAGTTAAATTATTTAATCCTAAAGAGAAGCCTATCAAACCAAGTTTTTTAATACTGTTTCGATCTCAAAGGTCTTCAAAAAGTAAGCTCTATACTTCTTAAAAGACAAATGATTTCACTCACCATTGCCTTTACATGCATACACCCAGCCAGAAAAGCAAAAGGGTACGGAAACTAAAAATAGAATTTCTGGAGCAATTCAATTTCCCCACACTTTTAACAGCTCCAAGGTAAAAACTGCAAATGTACCTTTCGTTAATTGAAGATCTTTTTATTTAAGATGCTACAAAGAGCTAATGTTAGTTTACACCATCCTCACCACGACTTATCACCACACGGATGAAAGATTTTTTTTTCTTACTCAAAGAATATTCATGCGATAATTCAGCAGACGACGGAATAAGGCTTATAATGGTTCTTTGATCTCTCCATCTCCCTCTTCTCTTTTCGTAATCTTTCAACCTGGCTTTTGTGTCATATCTCACTTGAGAAAAGAGATCCGGGAAGTTTCTGAAGCGACATCCCAGATAGGGACGTGTGGGAGATGGGGAAGTTCAATTTTCTACGGGATCCTTCTTCCTGCTTTATCTCTCTCTCTTTCTCTGTCACCTCGAAGACTCACGCCACGCTTCAGATGGAAATGAGATCCCCGACCGGAACTGAAGAATAAATTTTCTGGTTGATGTTTGGTTTCTCGGAAATATGGCACCTGCTTATTCCTCTACGTTCAACTTAGAATGAAGACAACTTTAAGTTAACAAACAACATGCAAGTTAAGTTTTCATTATTAACGCCAATTTCATGTTTATTGTTTCAATATATCTCGATTTCTATTTCCTATTAAAAATGCACTGTGAAATTACTCTTGTGCATCGCCCTTCTTCAAAAACTAATTTTCAGGATGAGCAGAAAGCAGATCCGCTCTATAGAAAGTAAGCATTATGCAGAAAGCGTAATAAGCAGTAACCTACAAGAATAATTGTTTGGAACAGATAGAAAAAGAGCACTACAAAGCTTTCAGAAGTAATCCGTTTATCTGCCATTCAACGCAGTGCATGCTGCTAAATGTCTTAATTATTTTCCAAGTTTACTTATGTGCATCCACAACCCCTACGAGTGGATTGCAATTCATTTTTTTTGGTAATGAAATATGCGTACAAGACAAAAAAAAAGTTGCATTACCTTCATTCTAAAAGGAAATTTGATTTTAACAAATGTCAGTAATCGAAATTCTAGAAAACTTCTGGAGCACACGACAACCAAATTCCTGGAGTTAAAAAAAGACACTATCCGCCTTTTTGTTTCATATCAAGTATTAAAATTGGAATCCAGATAAACAGAAAATATAGGGCCTTTGGTACAATACATTAAAAGCAAAAGCGAAAAGGCTGTAAATGGGTCTTCACAACGTATTAAAACATTACAAGTAAAACTTTAACATCTGAGAAACAATAATCTTAACTAGAATTTAATAGTCATGTGGCACATATATAAAAATTAAATATTATATCAATCACATTCGGATCATCCTCAAGGAGTAACGCCATTTCATTGGGGATGTTAGAACTGTGTCCGAGATTATCATATCCAGGACAATCTAAAAGAACGTAACTAATAAGCTGCAATGCACTCACAACAAAGCCGTTGATCCGCATGTAGCAATGATATCGGTGTGTCAGGCGACTGTGTCTTACACGACGGCTACATAAAAGAACTTCTTCACGCCTACAAGACCGACAAAAAGATTTTCATGCCGTAAACCGTAACCTAAATTTCTTTCAATTTATTAACAGCAACGTCATCCCATCGTCCCTGCCATTAATTTCAAGTTAATCTGACAATCAGGTGTTTTGGGCAGCCTCGCCTGCCAATTCATTACCAAGACAATACGACCTCGGCGCCAGAAGACCGAATGACGTATATCTTACTAACGGGTGTTGAGATGTTCTCTAAATCTGTAAGACCCTGAGAGAATCTCTACAAAGAAGGATGCGCTCCAGATTGTGCACAAGAGTAAAATTCAAAGCCTATGTGATTGCATATAAGCCAGCAGTAAAAAATACTGGCTTTGGTTTTAAGATAAAATTGACCTCCTCTTACCCTCATCGTTAATATCGAAGGAACTGGGGCCACGGAGGTGACTTGAGGCAAATTTCCTGCGCCGCTAAAACAGCCCTTTATGTAAACCAATGGAAGAAAATTGGTGTTTTTATGCACCTGCGTCGAACGTTTTCTGCTGCCGCGTTCTGAAAACAATTCAGGCGTGTTCTAGAGAACCCGAGCAGCAAAAAGCTGCACGGCACATTGTAAGTACATGGATTTCAACGGGTATATTTATGCAAATGCGCAGCTTGCATTTTGCAGCTCAAGTGTTGCCAGGAATTCCTGAGTCCAGTTGTTCAGAGGTTTCCCTCCAAGTGGTTATCAAGCGGGAATGTCTCACTGATCAACTGATTATCTCATTGTGTAAAGAAACAATGGAGCGTTTCGATAAAGAACTTTTTTATAGATGATTTTTTAAAAAAGTAATTTGGAATTCAATCTTCTGATTAGTATAAAAACAGAAATTAATTATATATATAAATTATATATCATTGGATAGAAGTAAGTACTGAATTGAACCCAGAATTTGAAGGATTGGATGACAAATACAACCAGAATATTGGTACGTTTAAACTGTAAATAATTAATATGGTTTTAGGCTTCGACTGTCTACAACTTTCAACTCGCAATTAGGGATTCTCCCAGAATTTCCACGTTGGGGGGTAGCAGGCTTTAAATAAGAGTTTCGCTGGGTTATAATATATTTTTATCATATTGTTTTCATCTGCGGGGGTATTCCATAATTTAGAGCGGAAACCCCACAACTGAATCCCTGTCAGCAACTACTAGAGCTAGAAAGATAGTTGAGGTGTCGTTTGAAATGACTCCGTGAGACAAGGTCAAAGCCGCATAGATAATTTGTCCACTCTCCGTCCAATATTTGAGGATGGAATGGGACTCATTCTATTTGAATAATTTTATCACAAGCGATAACAGCGGTAGGTGCGGGCTTTGAAGCCCTTCACTATTTGTCGAGTCCGAGTTTTTAAGCCTGTCACAACCAGGCGTTTTGATAGCAATCATTTTCGGATGGATATCGCCGTCGCAACACCAAAGTAGTTATATTTTTTATTTACGCATCTAAGGCTCAGGCCGCGATAGGGGAGGGGAAAGGATTTCGGAAGGTGTGGACCAGGACCTTTGTTGAAGGTGCTATCTAGGCATTTGCCTCGTGTGACTGAGGAAAAACCCTGAAAAACCTCAGTCAGGATGGTCGGCCGCTGGAATCGAACTCACGACCTCCCGAAAGCTACGCCAACGCTCTACCACTGAACTACGGCGGCTCGATAACACCAAAGTAACACTTCTACAATGTACCGGTAGTTGTTTTATTCCAGAGATAGTGGGAAAGAAGTGGTTGTGAATGATTGATTTTTCTTCCTAATTCTGACCTACAGTGAAATATTCATGCAGAATTTCAGCTTTCTAACCCACGGTGAAGTGCATTTGAGATACGCGGGAACCTGTAATTCAAACCAGATCACAAATCTTCATGAATAATTTCAGCTTTCTAGGCTAACAGGAAGTGTATTAAAACTCTAACGTTATACGTTAGGGACTATATATATATATAT
>JAGDQP010041289.1:1917-16960 GCA_022664845.1 Lepisma saccharinum | reverse complement strand
TATATTAGGGCAAAGTTGCCCCTGAAATTTGATTTTTTGAGCTTCTAAATTTAGTATCTTTCGAGAAAACAATTCAGACATGCATTTGGCGATCATGACTTAATCATTTCCTTGTTAGGACAGACTGATGAACGTATAACCAGGTACCTTGTTTGGACCGGTAGTTCCCAGAGAGAGGTTCCCCATTCCTACAATTGACTGCAAGTTAAACTCAATCTGATTTTTATCAGATCCGGATCATCTTGCACCTGGACTATTCTCTGGCCATCCCTAGCTTTCTAGTTAGCAACATGTAATCAAATTAGAAAAATGGCGAATCTGCTCACTGGGAATTGTCACAACTAACAGGAAGAGGATACCGGAGCGTAACAGGCTCAATCATCAAGTTTAACAACATTTTATAATTATTTGAGGAACTTTTCAGCTAAATTAATGTAATTTTTCTTTGTAATACATAGAAAAAATCGATTACTTCTGTTCCGCTCATAAAGAATTAGTATAAATTACAAATTACTTTTATTTGTGTGACTAGTTTTATTATAATAATAATAATAATAATTATTATTATTATTATTTTCCACAAGTCTTTCAGTCATACTTACTTTTGTATGTTAAACTTTAAACACGGATAAAATTTCTTAACAATTAACAGTACTATTACTAAGTTCTGTAGAAACATAACTTGAACTATAAAAGCCAATTTTGAATTTTAATTTAGTATAAATTGTTATTTCAAATCTATTAATTGGTATAAGTTATTATAAATATATTTTGTAAAGTGAGCCCAATGCAAACGAATGCTTAATGTTAACGCTTTATTGATGCAGTTCTGCTAATCACATGTGAGATTAATTTAGTTTTTACAGTCAATCGTAGATCCCAGACCCGGTGCCGACCATTCTGGTCGGGGTTTTTCCGTGGTTTCCCTCTGCCGAACCATGCAAAATCAGGGATGGTACCCTGACCCAGGCCAGGAAACTTTCCTTTATCCATCAATTCCATATATTATCTCACCTGTGGTTTATACTCTATAGCCTTCACTGGCACTGAGTACCCTATTCAATTTTCCAAGCATTAAAGGAAGAAAAAGCATGGCATATTATAATTTTAAAATTCCAGTGTTGTCAGTGCTGTGTCCAAGTTGTGACCGACATCCTGCTCTGGGTCAACTACATACAAAATGATTATATACCAGGCCAACAAACTTTTGTCACAAATATCTCGGTACACCAGTCATGAATATCTCACTGCAAACTACCGCTGTCATGTTAGCAGGCTTTCACATAATATATTTTACAAAACAAACATCCACGCGTCACTTACTCTATACGTTCTCAAGGGAAGTCACACTGTTCTTTTTTTTTCTAATTCTAATATATTAATTGCAAATGTCCTCAAGCCTGTGTCAATTTTATCGTGACTAAAAAATCAATTGTCCATTACGTAACTAAAATCTACTATAAGACAAAATTGTCAGAAAATAAATCGCCCGTCACTGTTTTATAACTAAAAGTAATACATACACAACTACTTTCAATGAGTCATGTCTTCATTCTTGCAATTACGGAATTAATTAAATCTATAGGAGCCGTGTCTAAGTCTCTAATAGACCTTGGAAAAAACGACCAGTGATACAAATTATACGAAGCTCCTATCTCACAAACACAAACCTTATACGAATGATCCATTCAGAACGACTATAATAATTTGGCAAAGAAAGGAACTCACAAGAACACCAAACGATTTGTCCAAAACAAATCTGACAAGAAGGCTAAAACGGAAATAAAATCGACGTTCAGACTTCAGTTCAGGCAAAGAGTGCCAACCCAAATCCTCCAACATAGAAACACTCTTCTCATAACGAATTAATTTCCCACAGACAAACCTGTCATCACGACGTTGCACCATTTCCAACGAACTACTTACTGATTGTTTTCTTTTATTGTGCTTGTACTTTGTAGTACATATTTTACCCTTTGCATTTGATATGAGATCATAGTTGGAACTTGGAAGGTGGACGTGCAAGCTTCGCGTTCCCCACTATGTCTTACGTTGACAAGGAATTTACAGGACCGGGTTCTGGTGTTGATCTTGATACTTTGATACACTGTAAAGACTACAGATTATGCACACTACGAAAAATCGGATCCAGAATGGATAAAAATACTGATCTGGATCCAAACAGCGGATCAGGATCCGAAAAAAGCTGATCCCGATCCGAAAAACGGATCCGGAAAGGAGATCCAGATCCGAAAAAACTGATCCACATCTGAAGGAAGCGGATCTGGATCCGGATCCGAAAAAAGCTGATCCAGAACCGGATCTTCAGGATCCGAATCCGGTGGGATCCGAGAACGGTTCCGAAAAGATCTGGATCTGGCCATCCCTATTATTAACAGCTACTAAGGATGGGACATACAGTTTAACGTGGGCACCGAAGCACTCGTGTCCCCACCGAGAATCGAACTCGGCATCCCTTGATTGCAAGGTAGCGAGCGTCACCTCTCACCCACGGGGGGCCAATACAGTTCCATTTATCAACTAGTTGTGATTTGAAACAATAGTATTTCTTTTAATGGAACTAAATCTCTAACGCTATTCTTTCATTGGCATGTAACGTAGTATTGTTTCAGTATTCTATCATTCCCATAACAAAACAATTTTACATAGAATTTAAAATAGATGCGAAGCATATTACTGTATCCCTTTAAGCTGTGTATTAACCTCCATTTAAGCTGGGGCTTAATCTTATAGTTACCGGAAATTTGTATGCAGACAAATTGACCTGATTACTTTAGCTTTCCAGAAATGTTTCCAGAAAAAAATTAGCACTGTTTGCTGGCAGAAAGAAGATGGACACAATTCAATTGTTGGAATAATTTACTTTATATTAATCGAGGGTACATAATATTCATCTCAAACGATAACGGTCAGTTTATCCTGTTAACGAATCCTTGTAATTAATATGCTCTGAATCCTTGTTATATAAATACTGTGTATTTCTTCCGTTTTGCTTACATTTTCATTACTACTCTTATCTATCAAATTTCAAAATGTTATTGCTTTCACAATTCTTTATTGTCTTTTCAGGATTCCCTGATTTTAATCTAGTGGACTTTAATCTAGTGGACTTTGGTGCGAGTCTATACTTGGAAGCCGTGACCTAAAACACCATGATCATTCATTACGCTATTCTCAGTTTTTGTTGTTTCCTTGGTAATGGAACGTTGATGAAGGCTGTGAATGAACATGAAACTAGTTCATCTGCATTTGCGCTCCATTTCATAATTCACTTTCTACACGAACAGTCATGTGTTGTTATAATTGATGAAACAAGTGTTGTAGGGGAAACACGTCAGGACCAAAGTAACCAGAAATACGTTTCCTTCATTCATTTTTCTGAAAATATAACCCATGTGTACAATCATGTGCTCAGTACAATGAATCAAGGATGTAACACGTTTGTTATGTCACCTTCAAATATATGTAACACATTTGGATATTTTTATAAGGCTGATAAGTTATCAATTCAGAGAAATATCAAAAGGTTCTTAATTATATCTGAAGAATTACAGGATTATATTAAGCAGTTTCTGGATTGTAGGTGGATACCATTCTTCCCATACATTTACCATATTCATGCAGTTGGTAATCGGAGTACAATAGAAACACACAGCTACAATATTTTGTCACACACACTGGGAGGAAATTTAAAACCACAGACACTTGAAATAACTTTAAGATGCAATGGTGATGAAGTAATCCTTGAACAAGACATGAGAACAGACAAGTTGTTGGATTTGAAAGGTAATAATTTATTTTTATTGATGTATGAATTCAGACCACTAACAATTGTGAAAGAAAACCGTTATGAAGGAGTCGATTATCGGACAATGGTTGAGTTCTCGAGCAAACATAATTTTACTTGGACTGTGGACGTATTAGATGCTCCGTGGGGAAATAGATCAGATGACGAATCCAGTGGCACTTACTTTGGAGCATTGCATAGCCTGAAATACCAAGCTACAATCCCAAGAGAATTTGTTACATCATCTTATTATCAGAATTTCGACTTATCTACTCCATTTACTCAGGCTGATATTAGACTACTTACTCCATCTGCTAGACGCAGAGAATATTTGTGGTCCATTTTTTCTCCTCTTAAACCAAATTTATGGATAGCTCTTGTAGGATTCCTTTTGGGAACTTCTGTTACCTTAAAGCTGTTTTCTGTCATATATATGTCTATATTCCGCTTTGAGAGTCCTTCGAACCCTTACGTATCATATATTTACTCAGTACTATGTTGTATTAGAATAGTCCTTGGCTTTGGAGTACCAAATGATAACATTCCAGTAATTAGGCCCTTGATCGGTTGTCTTTCTATAGTATCTATTTTGGTAGTTACTGCGTACAACTGTAATCTTGTGTCATTTCTGACGCTCTTTGTGTACGAGACTCCGATTGATACCTTGCAGGAATTTGTTGAGTCAGGACTAAAATGGGTTACTGATGATTTAGCATGGGTCGAAGATGTGAGGGAACTAAATGGTGGAATACATAGAATCATCAGTGAAAGATATTTAGTGATTGAACATCATGACAAATTGAACGAATTGGTTAAACGTAGAAAGGCAGCTCTTATATTACCACAAAGTCAATCCGGTTATTTGAGTAATGTTGAGTTCCTTGACTCTAATACACTGGCTGAGCTACATGTAGCTAAGGAGAAACTCTTCAGTTCATACTGTGGTTATATTTTCCATAAAGGGTCTCCTTTGGTGGGAATATTCAACAAATTTCTAGCTAATTTGATATCTTCAGGAGTAATAATGCATTGGGACAAAGAAATGTCTGACACGACGAGACTTATAGACTCTAGTGAATTGCATTACAACCCAATCCGCCCATTAAACTTCAGCGATATTAACGGTGCAATTGTTGTTCTTGGAATTGGATTGGTAGTTTCATTCCTAACTTTTATTGGAGAATATTTGTTCTCCATACTTAATAAGTGTAAGTGCCGAAAGTAAATTTCATATGGTCAAAATATGGATAAGGGTATTTATTACTCTTTTAAGAGAATGATTAAATTGTAACTGAAGAAAAATGTCAGTAAAGCGGTTCTTACCTTTCATTTTTGCTACCAAAATTTATCTTGCAAAATGGTAATAGTGATGTGACATTTAGAATTCACACATTATTACAATTTGATGCAATAATGCTTTAAGATTATCGCTAATCTTCAGTAATTGTTATCTTTCTAGGTATTTGTTGTTTAACGCTCCATTAAGGTAAATAAACTTCTTTTTTATTGTTGTGATGGTAACAGCTCCATTAGTATTTTCAGGTAATAAATGTTGAATGTATAATGTACAGACGGAATATTAAATGTTTCACGATGATGCTTTCATAAGTAGTGCATTGTTCGATGCACTGAAATGCATTTCTGTGATCTCATGTGAAAATAAATGTTTGACATTGAAGCATCTCAATGCATATAACGAACATATTTTAAAAAGCACAACGTGATACAAAAATTTATTAAATTATTGATTTGATTCAAATAAGGGAAATATCTCAATAATGTGTGTTTTTTTAAGTTATTGTTTCTTATATTTCTTATTTTGTAAATAAAGAATTCCTTTCAGGACTTTTTAAATTAGAAAATAACCTCAAGTATTCTTCTTCGAGTGACAAAAAGGGATACAACTTGTAGTTGTTTGTTATTTTCCCAGTGAACTTTTATTTTCCCAATACTGCATTTATTTATTATTCGATAGCAAATTGGAAGTAAGCAATTTTGGTGTTGGTGCACAATAAAATACATTCAAAGTCCGTAATTTTGCTCAATTTGAGCCGAATATTTCATCTTTCATGAGCGTAAAGATGGACCATCAATCTATTAAAGTGGATTTCCATCAGAGAAAAGATCAGAAATTTCTCTTCGAAAAAGATTAGCTTGATGGTAATTCTTTTCGAACAGAACTTAATCTCTTTTAAAATGAATTTCTATCTATTTAGATAAAATGGTAATCTTTTGAACGTGAAAAGAGGCAATAAAATGTTGACAATTTAAAAAATACAAAAGGGAATATTTATTCATATATAGTAAGAAAGAAAAGTAATGTACTTGTGAATGAAAAATAGTAAAATAATTTAAAATGGTGGAATTCGAACCCGCTAGCTTCCGACTAGCAATCCAACACCTTATCCCCTCAGCCAGCCGGCCAACTGTGAAAGTAGGCATTCGAAACTGTTTCTTTAGTCTCTTCAGGTACTCAAGAACCACGTTCAAAGATTTCTTGTACATACCATACTCCAATAAATCACAGCCATATTTAGATCCACTACTGGATGATGCCTCTCCCCGGAGAGAGGAGATTGGTCTACGGCTCCCAAGCTGACCAGACAGATTCGGAGAGGAGAACCTAAGCTCTCACTGTCATTGAAACGATAACCAAGATCACACGCACAATTCATGGCTAGGTGAAATCAAAACTGCAACACCAAAACAATCCAGAAATATAATTAGGGTCGCCAGCAGCACGCATCGCATCTAAAAAAAAAATGGTTCAAAACATTCTCTACATCCCAGACGAGCGGCACAGAAATGTCTTCCAGATTTAAGAATATCTGGGAAAGAGGAATCCAGATCCTTGTGATCGCTGCGATAAACAATAATTTAGAACGAGGGAGGAAATACCGATAAGGCGACACCTCCAATCTTTTTAACTAGATCGTTGGTTCATACTCTGAAGTACCACCAGCTGGTTCAGATTAGCGATAGATTAAGAAAGAAAAACGCAAATCCATACTTGGGAATACTCTCAAACGATCATACGCATACCAATTCATATGTGACTCATACTGCGTCTTTACTCACTTTGAAGTCTACAGGGTGGCAAAAGACCATGTCTTACCTTTACCTTAGTAGGAACCACACCTGTAGTCCGGAATCGCAATTCCTGAAATAAAGACGACGAACACAACGAATGACGGTAGCAACTCAATCTAAACGTCGTGTCATAACGCAAAAATCCAAATAATATCAATCCACTTAAATCACGTACTGGAGTCACTTCATATGTCAACCCAGAATAAGCAGTAATTCAATATATAGTTCCTTTCCCAAGTTATCACATCTCAGCTGTCGAAAGAATCCTACCACTGGCCTACGGATTTATGAACCAACCTAATCTAATTTAAAACGCATCACTCACTCATAAGTTTGCCGAAACAGAGAAATAATTTAGTATCGATTGCTGTCAAACTTCACGTAATGATACGTACTTAAATTCAGATGAATATCATGCACTGTAAAAATAGGAGACACAACGTTCATCCAAAAAATGGAGGCAGCTCAGCTGCCTCCACTTTTTGGATTAACCTACATTCAACCAGTTTTCGGTTGAACGTTTTACTTTCTGTAAAATTTTAAAATGCGTGTATATATATAAATATGTATACATATGTATGACTGTTCTAACGTATTTCATTCAAGCAGAGCATTTTTTAAAGTTGAAAAGAAATTAAAGGTATTATTATTCCTTTAAAATTAAAAAGGAAAATAAAGTTGAAGTGGTCGGGTTTCGATCCAGGGTCAGCTAGCACACTGATCAGACGCTCTTTTCCACTTGGCTACGAAGACAGTTACTGTGTCTGGCTTTCCGAGTGATATCAGTAGCTAGGCTTTTACTGCGAAGGAGGTTAATCATTAACACGTTTTTGATTTTACTACGAGGAATTTCTCGCGAAAAAAGGAAAGATACGTTTGCTACAGTGTCTAACTTAATTTCTCTTTCCGCCAATGCAATCCTTGCCGTTCTCGGTCCACCAGTGAACTGTTTACTGTTCACAGTGTAAAGGCAATATAAACACTCAATATGGCGGGGCGTTCAGTGACAAGCAAGTAATGTTACTCTTGCTACTGGATTATAGAATATCCAGCTAAGGTTTAAACTTCATCCACAAAAGTACGTAACCTCAAAATTGCCAGTTTAGCTTACACTTCGATTAGAAAATGACCGAATTTTAACCGTAAAATAAGTTGAACGTTTACGGACAAATCACTTTGGCCAGGTTCAACCCATTTTCAGTTAACGTTAACCTGTAACAAAGAAAATGTTAAACTTTAAAATGGAGTTAGTTTTACCAATCTTTACACTAAAAGGTTTACACTATATCCACGTTTAAGAGTATATACAACAAAACGTTTTCGATTTTTGTTTCTCCATAAAGCGGAGTAACTTTCATCCATTTTGTGTTTCCACTTTTTACAGTGTGCCAAACATTAAATAAATCACTGCACATCATAAATATTATTATACACTGTATATGGATTATCAACTAATGCCTTAATTCGTACCTAGTTAACTGAGAGATTTTCCATACTACGTTCATTGAACAGAAACACAAGATTGTTCGAAGAAACATAAAAATGTCAAAATTTTAATTTATGCAACTGAATGTACATAATGTAAGCTTTCGGAGTTTGTAATTCATAAAAATCAAAACAGAATTACTATTGTGCTGTAGGAAGCAAACAAATTTGTATTGTCTATCTTGTATATATTGAATTAATTAAGCCGAAACGAAAGTTGGTTTATCAGATATAAATGTCAATAATTTCCATAATAAATAATGAATTTCGCTGAAATTTTTACAAGTTATTCCAAGAACATTGTTGTTCAATTTAGAATAGTTTTACCACATAGTTACTTACAGAAATGAAGTTATTGTCCAAAATACACCTTAACGAAAGAAACAAGTTGACCTTATTAGGCGTGACGTCATTACAGATGATTACTACGTTACGCAATTGACGTTCTGAATAAATCTTGAATAAGCAAATATAATGTTATAAAATGTGACTATTTAACGGAGAATAGTGGCTGGAGTTGAAACCCAGATTAGCTAATCATGTCGAATTATCAAATTTTACAATTTAAGTCAAAATTTATCGGAAAACAGTACGCAAAAATAGTTGAACAAACATGTCGCTAATTTGACAAATAATGGTGATATACGGTAGCTGTTAACATTGCTAACCGGGAATTATAAAAGGATTTGGAAACTGGAGGCGAAAAATTAGGCATATGATTATTAAAATCCAACGCTCCGATATTTTAAATGCATAAATTCGGTCAGTAGCCCCATACTGAAATTTAGAACATGTTACCCATTATGACAAATAATCTCAAAATAAAACAATGATAATTTTATTGACGTGAAATTTGGAATTAACGTTGTCGAGATTTACTGTCTTATCAGAACTCGTATCAATTATTTTCTTCTTACAACGATTACTATATATTTCACGGGATTGGACGAAATCAGTCGAAATATTCTTCAATATACTAAATTTGGCATTTATAGTTACCATTCGTAGTTAGGGCTCTGGAAAAGCAAAATGACTGGAAGCCCAGACATCCGTCCTTATGGTCGAAAAACTTGGAACTGAAACTAACATGGCGGGGAGAGCAGTTCTCCCATCAAACGGAGAAGAAGGCTGATTCACACCAATCAGCAAGAAACACGGAGCCAAGCATTGACTAGGATCCAATCAAAAACAAGCACTAGATCCAAGTCAATGTTGCGTGACTAACGAAAACCTGGATAGATAACGACGGAAAACCAAAGCAAAAATTAGAACGAAACACTCTCAAAGCGTGACTAAAACCAAACAAAGAGAATGGGCAAAGGAGAACACACAGAAAGGAAACAGAACGTATTAAGAAAATAAATGAAAATGGAACAGCAACTAGGCTGTTACATGATCGCCATTATCTTTTATTCATAGCAGCTCCCCAATTGCATCACGATGCTGGGTTAGCACTGTTCCAGACCCACACGTATTGGAAAAAATCCTTGGCAGCGCCGGGAATAGAAGCTGCTGCTGCTGCTATGGATATATATGTGTTTTGTGTTTCGCAGCAAACGGAAAGAAAAAGAAAAAGAAAACGGAAAACGAACAGTAGTCTCTAAGAAAAAGCCATTACTATTTGTATTTGAAATTTTGGAGATTATTTAAAATGTAATATGTGTTCGAAAAATAGTTTAAGAAACAGATACTTTGTAATAAAAAATTCAAAACGTTGCGTAGTATTCAGGAGCAAGGCATCATCAAAAGAAATTTGAATTTGAAATTTTTTTTTAAATATATGTCCATTACAATAATTTCTGAGAGTATGTATAGGAGACTGCCTATTGAGTAGCAGTTCAACAGAAGACACCGCGCATTGAAGTGGGCTCCTCACATAACAGTCATATAACGCCAGTTTATTGTTATTTTACAAATGTTACAATAAAATATATTTATGAGCTCAATTTCATTTGCGACAGTCTCGTGCACCCAAAACAAGTTAATGAACAGTCAGAGTGTGAATAATAGGGGCTAAATTTTTCAGCCAGGATACAATACAATTGAAGGCTTTTTTCTCAGTCAGACCACTGAAATACTGCGATGTTATCTTTTAAATTAGACTTTAACCGAGTCCTTTCCGTATGTGTTCTTCTACCCTATCGCAGCATGTCATACATGTGTAAATGCTATAAATACATTTAATTTCTAAACATCCTGATTCAGAAAGTTAAAGATAATATTTCCTCTTCAGAACAAATTCGTTTCTAATCACATTATATTTTTCTTACAAAATATTTTTTTGGTAAATTTTATTTAGGGCAGGGGTGATTTCAGTAACCAATTACTTCGGTTGGTCCCGATCCTATGAAATGCCAAGTTTTGAATTCCACAAAAATCCATGCGTCATCTGGTATTCGAACCAGGATCCTATTGGGCACTGGGCAATGGGCACCTCAGACAGGGCTTGTGCCAGACACCCCAAAAGCGAGAGTCATCCCTCCGAATCTTCTAGCACAAAACCCTAACTTTAAAATTTTACTGTTAAAAATCAATAGAAACTCTGAAAAGCTGGGATTATACGCCGTAGCATGGGTTTCAAACTCCCCGAAACTGAAATCCCTGGCCTCAAACTACATGACCACCGCGGTCGATTGAGTGAACTTCAGGACGCAGATAAATGCCTCTCATATACAAATAAGTCATTCGGAAAAGAATATGTTTTCTACTATCTTACTTCACTAATACGTTCGTCAATTTCCATGATTGTGTTGTAAGACTGAAATATTCATATCATTAAAATCATGATTATAATAACTAGTGTGGTAACGAACCGTTCAAGACATTTCGAAACATATATATCAAATGTTTGTAAAGGTGTAGAAATCACAAAAGGCAAACAATGAGAATTTATGAGTAGATGAGGTTTGTCAGTCCATGTTGAATGCTTCGTGTGAATATAACACTGAATATAGTCCTAACATCGTTTAATACTGAACACAATAGAGGAATGAATTATACAACTGACATTGGAATATTTTTTTTGAATAATGTTATCAGTTTTATCTATTTAGTGATATTTTCGTTGTTAATATGTATTTCTTCGATTCTCTGTTACCATGACAATTTTAAGTACACAAAGCTTTAGTATACCAAGACCTTCTCGAGACCAAACTCACTAAGTCTTGTTGATACTGCGTTCACTAGAATCTCAAAAGGTAAGTTACAAACGAATTATTTTGATTATTTGAATTATTTCTTTAAAACATGTAATTAATCTGTGTGTCTTCTTCATCTTCGGTGGTTCTGTCGTAAGACAAGTTGAACTGGAGAGACTCCATCTGCACTCTCCAGCTTTCTTTGTCCTTTGAATCTATCATCTGCTGGTAACTCAAACCTTTCTTCATATCCTTCAACAACCTAACCGTTTTATCCCCTAGTGTGACTCTCAAACAATGGAACAAACTTCGGCAGGTGATTATTCACATTAAAAGAAAACAAAAAGCTTCTTTCAGGAGATTTCCAAACATCTTTAATTTCAAATCTAGAGATGCTCAAATGGCATTCTGATAACCCTAGAGCCACAGAATTTCGGCCCAATACTGGGACAGGACAATAACTGCCAATATCGATAAAGGTTGGCCCACTTTTGGGCCGACATTGGCGCGATATCCTGTGCGGCTATTGAAATAATGACGTAAGCGACATTGGCTTACAAGAATGTATTGGACACCATTTCAGTTGTGATTTGATAAACCGACATGGGTGATATTATTTCTGATTCCATTGTTATATATGAAAGTTTAAAAAAATTGAGATTGTGTTTCTCTTTACTTTGTATCTCCAAATTAATAATTCTATTCATATTTGAAGTGTTCAGTTGGGAACAATTGTATTTATTTTAATGGAACTATATCTCCAAGTCCATTCTGTACTCAATTTTGCATATAATATGAAAATTTTACGTAGAATTTCCAATATGCGCAGAGCATAATAATTTATTAATTTAAGCTCTGACTTAATAAATTCTCCAGTAAGATTACTGGATATTTGTATGCCTTGTTTGGTTTTCTTTTCTAGGAAAGCTTTTAACAATGCAAGGTGGCAACAGGTGGACATAATTCAGTTTTTAGAACCACTTAATTTTCCGTAATCGAGGGTACTTGATATTAATCAGGTATTAGGTACTGATATTATTAGGACGGTTTATCCTGTTGACGAGTATTATATGCTCTGAAGCCTCGTTATACGGAAACTGTATTTCTTCTACTTTGCTTACATGTTCGTATCTCGACTGACTTCATGAAATGGGTATTGACGTTGTAACTTGGGGGAACCGTATTGGAATATTTGCTCCTAAAGTGAGATTGAAGTGTTGAAGACCCCGCCGGAAATGTTGACATCTGTACATCGGTGTTGAAAGTGTTCTCTCTTGGTTTGGTGATTGCTACATTACTGGTTATGTCGGGAGTCGAAACTAATCCATGTACAAGGTCATTGGACGACCTTTACAAGAAATTGGAAGAGATGGATCAGAAAATTACAGGATTTTCCAATGATCTAAGTGTGAAACTTGAAACGGTAGTGAATTAATTAAATGTGGTGAAAAGGGGAGACTGAGGAACTGAAGAAGCAATTGGCCTTTAATAGTGATATTTTGGATAAACTTGATAATCAGTCGCGCAGAAATAATCTCCTATTTCGGAATATTGGTGATTGTAATGGATCTGAATCCGGGAAAGAATCTGAAGAACGTGTTACACAGTTTGCTACAGAACAACTTAAATTAGACTTATACTCTATTCTTTAAGAAAGATCACATAGGCTTAGACGTGGTCATAATGTCCCGATTGTAGTCAGATTTTCTTCTTTGAAGAAAAAGACTGACAAGGGAACATCTTATATTGATAGTAGCATTGCCCAATCAAACAGTGCGCAATCGATAGAGGAGTGAAACAAAGTGAGAAATCCAAAGTTTTACGTGCCGATACCCAGAAACACTGGAGATACAGAGGAAAGAAGGATCGAGAATCATGTGAAGATAGCAATGCAAAAGATACATTGACACAGAAATAACTTCCAAAAGGTAATCAAAATAAGAGTTGCACTACAGTATAGAAAGCAAACAGTGTACCCACAGACGTGCTCAATAACGTCATATGTAATGCAGTGTTGCCAACTGAGCACAAAATGAGGTTTTGTGAAATGGCACGGGACACAAATTATAACATCTATAAAATCGAATTATGATTAGAACCATACCTGTGAAGTCTTGATGTACAGTGTTGCCAACGTTTGAATATATGCCTATATGAATGCCAAAAGTGTAAAATCTCGGATGTAGAAGAGTACATACAGTACACGCTTCGAACGAGTTGAAACCAAAATAGGAGACCACGATCAAGAATATAATAACTGATGTACAAAAATAACGGACGAAGCACAGTGCCGAGGCTGTGTTGCCAACGTGGAAAATCAGAATAGTATCAAACACAACACACAAGCTGAAATGGTGTGTGCTCTTGGATGTACTCTTCCACATCCGAGAATTTACACTTTTGGCATTCATATAGACCTATCTTCAAACGTTGGCAACACTGTACATCAAGACTTCACAGGTATGGTTCTCATCATACTTCGATTTTATAGATGTTATAATTCGTGTTCCGTTTGCCATTTCACAAAACTTTATTTTGTGCTCAGTTGGCAACACTGCATTACATATGACGTTATTGAGCACGTCTGTGGGTACACTGTTTGCTTACTATACTGCTGTGCAAGTCTCATTTTGATTACTTTAATCATTTTGAAGTTATTTCTGTGTCAGTGTATCTTTTGCATTGCTATCGTCACATGATTCTCGATCCTTCTTTCCTCTGTATCTCCAGTGTTTCTGGGTATTGGATTCTCACTGGATTTCACGTGAAACATTGGATTTCTCACTTTGTTTCACTCCTCTATCGATTGCGCACTGTTTGATTGGGCAATGCTACTATCAATATAAGATGTTTCATGGTGAGATACTAAAAAAAAAAAATATATAGCCGGCCGGGTGGTCGAGCGGTCTGCGGCGGTAGGCTATCGACTCAACGGTCCCGGGTTCGAGTCCCGGCTGGGGCATGGGTGTGGATTTAACACTTAACAGCTAAAGGCAAATCGTGACGGGCCGAAGTCCAAAGTTACTAAACTGGCCCATATAAAAATAAAGTTTACCAAAGTTTTACTAAAATATATATATATATTTCGTGCAGAAGGAACACCTGTTATTATTACTGAGTTTTTTTCGGATTCTATACGTGAAACTAGGAGACAGCTATCGTTTTATTTGACAGATGTTCGATCAATAGAGGATCATGCAAAGCTTTAATATAGCAAACTGTATATAAACAGTAGACAGTACACTCTGGAAGAACTACAGAAAAATAAAAAATTGTCAAGTAGGATACCCCTGCTCTGCTACTCCATGATTTAATTACACATTAATTAAACACCTGGTTATCGCATGATGCTCTGACTGTTACCCTCCAAATCTACTCCGTGGATTGATAGCTCGCTAATTGTTTTTGCGACACAAAAACGTATTACGTAATTAAAATCCTCACCCCTTTACCTCATTTGGAAGAGAGAAACGCAGTGGTCCTGAAATCTTGTTTCATCTTGTCGGAAGAAGAAGAACAGCAA
>JAGDQP010041288.1:0-16960 GCA_022664845.1 Lepisma saccharinum | reverse complement strand
ATACTGCTAATGGTCGGTACACCCTCAATCCCAAGGGTACAAGCCACACCCTTAATGTTATATACATCCTAACCTGCAAGTTCTGTGATGCCTTTTATGTGGGGGGAAACAAGTTGTGCTCTTAACATTCGAATTAATAACCATCGTCACTTCTGTATTATCAACAAACCGGATGCCCCAGTTTCCTTGCACACCGAGTCCCACAATACCAATTTTGATCTTACTTTCCTGGTTGCCATAATCCACATTTTACCCCCCTACGACCAGCACCTCAACACGCCGTCTGTGGGAGAATGCCTTTCTTTATTCACGGTTTGAGCGAGAAAATAATACCTGGCCTTAACCTTGAATAACTCTAAGCTCCCCTTTTCCTCTGCATTTTCAACACATTTCCATCCACGATCCCACCTTGTACTTACACACTATACAGTTATTATTATTTCAAGTTCCGGATATCTACGCGCTACGGCAGTCAGTTGTTCTCCAGTTTCGATGCTTTATCCGCTACGTGTCGCCGTCTCTTCAAACTTTTACTCTGTGAACACGTGAACTTCGCTCTCTTCCTCTCTACTTGAAAATGTGTGAATACACGAAATATAGTGACTTTTTTTATTGTACATGTTAATATGTGTGATCTAATGCGCTAGTAAGCTGTAAGTAATCCTTTTTTCTCCTTCATTTGTCTTAAATTTACCTTATATATATATAGTCCCACGACTCAATTTTTATATTTACTTAGATTCTCATTTTATCTGATGCACGAAAACAAAAAAAAATATTTATATCATCTTTTAGTTTTAAATATCATCCTGCCAGTTTTATAAAAACATTACATGGTCCACGGCGGGGAACGAACCTAGGCAGGGAATCCACCTTCCCACACACTTAAGATAAAGATAAAATGAATTTTGTCACTATGGCTTACACCCTTCCCGAAACGGGGGAAGCCCCTTATCTTTGCCACGTCAAAACTTAGCTGTTAATTAATTAAAATAATAAAATCATATAAAAGCTGAAGATGTAAACGGTCTTCAGAAACAGCTTAATGGTGTACATGGCCAGTATAACGATTAATAAAAACTAAAAATATATAGTCTTTAGCATAACAAGTTAAAAACAAGAAGGCTGTAAATGGTCCTTCACAAGATAAAACAATAATACAACATAAAACTAAACAACTAAAGGGCATAATCATCTCAAATAAACAGAGATCATAAACCTCTAGAAAAATATCACGGTCTAAGTTTAGGTTCAAATTTAGGTTTCCCTTTCCTTCTCACGTAATTAAAATCCGTATCCATCAGATTGTTCTCAATCATTTTTTGTGAGGTCAAAAATGAACTTGGTTGATCGATAGTACGTGGAGACTCCTCCTGAGCTAACTGAGTGGGCAAAACATGTGTCAGACGCTTAATGCTTGTCGCGAGAGGCGAAGCTCGGACAAGATTTGAAACTTTATTGGGACTAAAAATAATCTTAGCCCGTGGAGTTCTAGAACTCTGCACAGGTGTCTCTTGTCTCGCAACCTCCGTCTGTATATCGTAAGGAGGCTTCGGAGGGTCTAGAGGTACATGAGACTATGTTGACACATTAACTGTCTGGGTGCCAACCGAGACAGTTTTAACTGGTGTTCTTGCTGCTAATTGTGAAAACGTACCAGATGGGAGGGTGCGGTGAGGCTTTCTTAATCGACATTTTGCATTACCAGCAGATATTTTCTCTAATACCATCAGCTCTCGAATGCGTTTTTCTTCCTTTAAAATGAAACATTTACGTGACCAGGTTGTGTGCTCACCCTTGCAATTAACACACTGGGGCTTCAGTGAGGTGCAAGGATCCGCACCATGGCTACTGGTTCCGCAAATTGCACATAGAGCAGAGGTCACGTTACAGGACGTGCTGGTGTGTCCATAGTGTTGACATTTAAAACAGGAGCGGACTGGGTATATAAGGACGGACAGGCAAACAATAGAAAGCGGCCTTCACGTCCTTAGGAAGCTATGGCATGGTAAACGTCAAAATTGCAGACCCCATGGGTTGGAGTTCGCCACTCTTTCTAGTTTTAATACGTTTAACATTAACTACACCTTGGCTGGCGAGTTCATTCTTAATCTCCTCTTCAGGGACTTCTTTGAAGTCCCAACAAAATATTATGCCCAAGGTTCAACTTGAACTTCAAATGCACCTAGGGACTTCATTTTCAGGAGATTAGTTGTTTATTATTAGGCGTCTCCACTAATACGCTGATGTTGTGAAGCCTTTTAATATGTTTAAGCTTGGCTGCAATACGAGCAAGTTGCTTCTGATTAACGAAAGGGAATAACCCCTTCAAACCACTTGGACTTTCTGTTTCGTTCTTTAGCTTAATTACACGATATCGTGTGATATTCGATACGATACTTGTCTGTTCCTCCTCTTCTTTTTTCTCTGCTTGGTCACTGGTTGATTCACTAACTGTATGCGCCTTCTTAATTTTATCTTCAGTGACTTTCTCTTAATTCTACCTTATTCTTATTCTTAAGCTTGTCTGTCCGCGAAGGCGACTTGTTGTTAGGAGGTGGTGGGGCCATGGTAAAACAAAGCCATGACCACACTTCTCCGTCTCGTTCTGAGGAGCCAATGAGGCTGCCGGGTCCTACCTTCATCACCCTTGTCAGCCAGCTGGAAATCGAGGCGAAGTCATAACATACTTATTAAACTTTACATGCAACCTTACCTCATAAACACTACACACACACTTGAATTACATGTCTACGACGGACTGAAGACCGAGCGAGAGCCTCTCCAAAATGTCTATTCAATTCATTTTGAAGCCGCTACTTAGGACGACAGCAGTATAAAACTTACTTTAACGTCTCATAATAGCCGTAATTTTGTTATTAAGACCTATGTGCATTTAAAAATGCCCCTATTTATAAATTTGTTCTACTAAAGTATTGATTGTAGATTCCTGGATTTACTAAAATTACTTTTTAATCATGTATTGTTGCATATCTATCGTTTCTGTGATATCACACAACATAATGATAGAAATTAAGACACTTGAAACTGGGCAAAGAAAAGGAAAATATGTACATAGAAGTAATAAATAGATTAGATAGATAGAAAATAAGAACTCAACGCACATAGGGTTCCATGTTTTGGTTGTTGCCACGGACTAAACCGGAAAAGATGGTGCTGAACTAAATACAGTTTGTCACTTTTAGAGGGATATGAGCGACCGTTTGTAAGGAAGACATATATGTTGAAGAAAATGCCTAGTGCTGAAATCATGGAATTTATATATTGTACAGAATTTTACTTTTTGTGAAGCATAATGGTACAACGAAAAATAAAGAAACTTATAAAATGATTAGAATTATTTATATTTCAAATATAGTTTACTTTTGTGGGTGTTGAGAAACTTCCCATGCTCTTTTTGGGGACACGTAAAAATTGGAACAGTGTTAAGTAAAATGAGCACCGAAAACACTATTCAAAGTTTGAATCGAGATGGAATATTTCTTAATTATTATTATTTACCCTTTTACTATAAAAAGAGTCAGTCAGTCAGCAAAATCAGACAGTAATAGAAACAATCAGCAAAATAGAAAAACAAACTAGTAAAGACTTACCCACAGCTGCTTCCCTCACTGACTGTTTCACAACAAAGCACAACCTGGCAGGATTAGAATTTAAACTCTCCCCAACACTGCTAGACGCATGATCCCCTGGGGACGCCTTACTGCTAAAGTAGTCTATTATATGACTTGCACATGCATGCATATCTGAGACAAGGCCAATAATCTCTGAAAAAGAGAGGAAAAAAAATGGTGAAGTAAATATAAGATTCAAAAGGTACTATAATTCAATTAACAGTCCCTCATCCGAGTTTCTTAGCTCTAAAAAAAAAAACATACTACTATTTAACAAACTATCTAAAACACATGAGAATCATACTGTTATTTTTTCACACTCTACAAAAAAGATCAACACATGAGAATTCATATCAAACGATTTACTTCAAATATATCTTAAGTTATAAGAGTATAACTAAGTAAATTAATTATTTTTTCTAATGATATCCTTCACCCCACCCCCACCCCAAAAAAAGACTAGATTAAAAAGTCTAATTTTTCATAAGTAACAATGTAAAATGTATTTTTTACTTAAATCATTAAGTCGTATCACGAAAAATTCAGACTAACCAATCAAAAAAGAAGAAGAAGAAAGAAAAGAATGTTCTTATTTGTCCATCACCACTGGTGACAAATATCAAAGTATCAAGAATTATATTTCAACTAACTTTCAACTTAATTTCAACATCTGATACCACGAACAAAATCAAGCAGCAATGGTACAAATTCGACAGAAGGATTACTCTCCTTCATTTGTTGGATCGTGACCATAAAGAAGAGATGAAGATCAAAAAACGAATTCCTCCTCTGGTTTACAAATACTTAATCAATAAGGCTGTAAAATGATAAAGTTTAAACTGTAAGAATTAAAGTTATATGTAAAAAAAATTCACTACTTTTAATTCTTCAATGTTACTCCCTCATTCTTTGGCGGCCTTAACTCTGTACCTTTTCTGCACTAATCCTCACCAAAACAGGAAAGCTTTCAAACAGTTTGACGGATTCATTGATTTTCGACATGCAAGATTCACTGATCCCCTGGCATAGAACATCTCATACAAAATATAAACAAATTACGTATTAATCGTACACATTATACAGAGATACAAATCCATACTCGATTATACAAGGTGTACATGTGGGGTCTACTTGCCACACCAACACCTGAGACCAAAATAATAATAAACGTTACGTTTCTAGTTAACAACCGTAAAGGCTCCGAGCTTTCCCTGCTAGCATCTCAAAGGTTTAGTGAGCCTTGAATGTTAGCAATTACAACAACTGACGAAAACACCCGAAAGGTAAAAACTAATATTTCGGAATGATTATTGATGATTAAAGATCACTAACATAGCAGATACGATGAAGACTGACTAATTTTACGGGATTACTCTAATATGATGAAAATAGTAGAATCTAATATATTCAGTCCAAAACACAAAGAGAACAGCGAAAACATTCGGATAAATGCACTCCAGTAATGGGAACAATGCAATAATCACCTGATTTGACAACCTGTAATTTTTATGTCCTTTCGAAAAAAATCACAAGTGAGTTGATGGGAGCGTACTTTCAGTCTGTGAAGATGAAAACAAAATCAGTGACCTTGGTAAAGAAGCGGTCATAAAATGTCTGGCAACAATATTCTGAATAATAGATACCCGAATGCACTGGCAGTGTTCAAGTTTACAGAAAAGGATGCAAATTAAATTGCAATGGTTTTCAAGGCATTAGAGCACCAAAACTGTTTTATCTACTACTATTCAGTGTGTTGTCATCGAAAGAGGTACGGAAAAAATTAATAGCATGTGTTATTATATGAGCATTTCAGTATCACATATCCAAGGACTGTGCTACAGGGAAGCTACCACCCCAAATCTACCTTAGCCCCCCCCTGTAAATCCCCAGTTTTATCAGTATTATGTCATGACTCATGAGTTTACACTAGCCGTTGCTCCTTATAACTCAAGGATGAATACATAAATCAAAAACGGATCACAGAGCGATGAAAAGCGGGAAACCTTCACTAAAAACTTGGTCCATATAGGATTAGACTAGAAGTGGAGAATCGAGCATAACTGTTTGTACTGGAGTCTAACTTCAATCTTTACTCAAGCACTCCAGTATCGTTAAGTATAGAGCACACTGGACAGCACTGACATGTGATACGAGAAATTCAGTGATACCTGATCAATCATCATTATTTCGTGAAACAAAACTTGCCAGTCGAACATTGAGAGATGTAATATGCGCGTACAAACGTACTGTTTCGCAAAGTATTTTGTGGAAAAGATTTTTCTTACCCTACAAGTGCCACGGAATTTTCCCCCTACAAATAACACGCTGATACTACTTACACATATAGGCATGTTTTTCAATCCATCACAGCACCAATTCTGTTTACCACTAGCTCAACATATTAACATACTTCAAAGTAATTTTAAGCATAACAGCTATTAACCTTTATGCGCCGGATAGGGATTTTTTTTAAAAAATCGTAGACCTTCAAGTTGACGGCCCTAGTACCCCTCCTAATTGTCACAGGGGCATGAACTATACCTCGTTGGAAAGCTTATGGAACACATTTTCAAACGAGGTAACTTTTGTGACCCCCGTGCCCAACCCGTAAAAGAAGAAAGAATTTTTTTTTAAAATTGATTTTTTTTTTTTAACTTTGTTGGACTACAGGGCAACACTGTCATTTGTCGACTTGTTTTACAAGTTGGGCACGGGGGGGGGGGGAACAAAAGTTACCTCGTTGGAATCTGTGTCCCACGAGGTCTCTGTGAAAATTAGGAGCGTCGCTAGGGCTGCCAACGTGAGGGTAGACCAAAGTCCATCGAAAAATATATACAAGGTGATTCTCGTCGGTACCACGTTCCGATTTCTCTCTCTTGCAATTGTACCTTCGCCCTTCATTTTTTTATATGATTGTCCCCAATGTATGGCGTACATGTGACAATATTTTTTTCGGAGTACGGCAAATAACAGTGTTGCCAGCGTCCCACAAAGTTGTTATATATGGTTTTTCTCTTATAAGAAAATATACACTGAAAAAAGGGCAAATTCAATACCCCACCCATCCACCCCTCGCAAGCCCAATGGTCATATACAGGGCATCACTATTTAGTATATTCATTCATCTCTATTAATACCAATTTTTATGCTTGTAGCTCCTTTGAGGGGGGAGTTGCCCCCCAAATGATGAGAGGGCGAGAGGGAACTAAAAACACCCAACTTTGGCCCTTTGGCCCGCTGCCCCTCTACCGCGGGATCCCCGATATGGATAAAATGCACATTGTTGGAAAGCTTCGTTCTTCCTAAAGAGATTGACACCTAAATCATCCCTCTAGGAGCTGGGCTGCTGAGGTTTAAAGTGCTGACTCAGCCCTTGAGCCGTTCGTATAAATAAAAGTAGATAAAATTATTGAACTTACGCTGCTTCAGGGCCATGTTCTTCAAATAAAGTTCACACATATGAATGAACTTTCCGAAGCCTGGAAGAGGCGTGGCAGCTTTGATGCACTGCCTTGCTGTATGTTCAGAAAGATTGGCAGGAAGACACTCTGCGTACAGGAAATGAAGAATCGTCCCAAGAACGTCTTCCGGTAAACCTGAGAGAGGTAATAGCTGCTGCGTCCAGTCCAGCTCAGGAGCACTTAACATAAGGATACACGTGTGAACATCAAACTGAAACAAAAACAACATACATGTCAAATGGAAACAGAACGGTCACAAACTCTTAAATATTCTACAAGATTCCATATCCCTTATTGCGAAATCATACTTCGTTTAGCTTTAGAATTATCTTACGTTTCTTGTCGACTGTGGCAATCTAGTAATCTGAAGCAACAGGTTTTAATTAACTTTCTTCCGCACATATGCTAAAAACATGCCTGAACAAATCATTGGATATATTTAATCAAAGTTAGTGATTATGATAACTACAAAGACAACTTATACAAAAGTAACCTCTTTTACGTGTGTTCTCCACTTCCCTTATAGCCACCGATCTTTTTCTACAGTTTGGGGACCGAGGGAAATTTAGGGGTCCCATCAAAACTGAATAAAAGAATTCCTGACCTTTTCAGGTACACATTTTTAATTTTCTAGAACGCCAATAAACAGTTTTTCAGGTTAAACATGCTCTAACATATAAAAACAGAATTGGAAGTTTATTATTATAAATACACAAAGGTCCCGATTTACCGAATCCCGATGCACTAAAAATACAATTTTGGTTTTAGCAGTTAGCAGATGTTACACTGATTTATATTCTCAATTATGAACGATTTTTGAACGAAATTCTTGCAATGTTCAATAAAAATATAGTACAGATTACATTCTAGTAGTAGTTCTATGTTCGAAAAGTTGTTTATTTTAAAATAAAGTTATTGTTTTAACGTATAGTAGAGATTTAAACTACAGTACATATATCACTATGTTCCCAATTTAACCGAATCGCCCTTGGTCTCATCAAATTCGGTTTAACGGGACTAGTGTATTTGCCACAAGATAAATATAATATAGTCACGCCAGGTAAAATATAATAATAAATAAATAAAACTAGATTTTTCTCTTGCTCTCCTTTACTTACCCTCACAGCCAAGCCTTACGATTAAATGTTTCTCTAGTGCAGTGGGCAAAATCAGCTCAGCGAGCAGGGTAATCTTTAAAACAGTAGTAAATGTAACGTAGAAACTGACTAAGCTTCCAACCCGACTTCTTGTATCCGTATAGGAATGTCCTATGCATTGCATGATACCCACAACGGCCCAACTTGAACACTGTTAGATGATTTTTATCTGAAACTAATTCTGTTTTGAAACTTTGTAAACTTTATTTTGATATGGACCAGTCTAGCAACTTTGGACTTCGGCCCGTCACGATTCGCCATTAGATGTTAAAATCCACACCCACGCCGGAACCTTCGAGCCGATGGCCTACCGCCGCAGACCGCTCGACCATTCGGCCGGCAATACTGTTTTGAGCTTCAATAAATACCCAATTCATCCATTGTAACTTGGATCATTTTGCGCAATGGAAAAGAGGACAGAGCCTCAAGAAATTTAGGGAAATATCTCACTTTTGTTCCAATATATCACAAACTACGTTTGTTTCTTCAGAATAATTTTGTTAAGTGCAGCACAAAAAATTAACGGAACAAGATATCATCACAACGAACTTCTTGACAGTCCCATTAGGTAATGAACTCTGAAACTTTACACCAATATTAGCTTCTTTGGATTTCTCAGAGATTCAAGTCTGGGGATGGGTTGAATTATGAAGAATTCCAACTTGGTCTGGAATCTTCAAAGGGACATACTTTTGCGTCAAAGGAACCTACAACTAATACCTCAATTACGACATCATATTACACAAGACATGCAAAGAAAGACAGAAAACACAACAGTTGCATAATACCTCTCTGCAGGGGGCTCATAGCCTGCAACCTCCCACCTTTTCATTGCATAATAATTAGATACAACTACCAACGACACAATGTCTTTTGTTTTTTAATCGAAACATGGTTTGTAAAATATAATAAATTTGAGTTTGCAATAAATATTTATTTCTGAAAATAAATTCCATGATTTTCCCAAGATCCCATCCTGAAAACTAAATTCCTTGGCTTTTCCAATGCTAGAATATATCAACTAGATAGTTGTAGAATCTTTACATTGGTACGTGTTCTAAGTGAATATATTCAGAGTCTCACATATTCTCAAAGTTAAAGCTGAAATGTTTAATTACCTTTTCGTAGGCCAGTATCTTAGTTCATACATGTCTCTCTTACAGGGTGTAGTCTAAAAACTTTTTTTTTTTAAATACAACGAAACAGATACTGCGATTTATTTTTTAAAAATTACAGACACATCCACTGCATCCTTACACATGGCCATTTGTATAATACACAGTCACTTTCATGTTTTGAAAATGACGTCCTACACTGACCATAATTTCAATGTTGATACTCGGACAATTTGCGATTGAAATCGTCTATGCACCTTCCAACATCTGAACAGGAATGTTTAGAAGTTCAATACAGAAGTTTTTCAGTTCTTTATGGACTGAATCAACGTCCGTTACAGAGTCACAGTGTGGCGTGCGGACTTCACATTGGAAATAAGCGGTTCTTTCTTTTTCAAAGACGAGCACGGACGAGAAACCACGTTCAAATGTCAACGATATGCTGATATGATTAACACATACCTCATACCTGAATCTGTACACTTCCCTTTAAATAAGATGGCGCTACTCACTGTAGCCATTTCGGTCTCCCTGCGCGCAAATTTCAATGGCAGTTCTGCGCCGATGTTTCGGAAACTACATCAGTTCAACGAATTGTGATATTTCTTGTCCTGTCAGTTTACCAGATTTAAGAGTCCATGATTACTTCCTGTGGTGATCCCTTAAACAGAAGATATGTGTATACAAGACGTCCACACATCATTGTGAAGCTGAAAAACAACTGCGTATTGAAATCTGAAACATTCTATTCAGATATTGGAACGTGGCACGGACGATTTCCACAGCCGATTGTACAAATGTCACAATCGAAATGGTGGTCACTTGACGGGCGTTATTTTCTGAACGTCACTGTGTATATTTTACAAATAACAGTGTCTAAGGGTGCACTGGATGTGTTTATAGTATTTCGATAATAAAACGAAGTATCGACTTTTTAATTAATTAATTTTTAAGAATTACAGCAAGGAAAGTGTTTCGAACTTTGATGTTCTCTAAAGTCAAACAGACAGAACTGCATACAGCTACGTTAACATCCTCTAAAGTCTAAAGTCAGGAGTACACGAAATAATTAACTTTGTACCCTTGTAAAAATTATACATGTAATCCGATTCTCAGCGTATTAGAAGTAAACTAGTGAATTAACCTGTTTATCAAACACTAGAAAGTAGAAATTAATACGACAAAATAACTTGGGGCTTAGCTTGCTAGCTCACCCAACTGAATTGTAGAAGCTGACACATTCAGCATACTTACCGCCAGCCCACAAAAGGTAACAAAAATCTCTAAGGAAGCAGAGGGAATGAAATATTATTGGAACAAACTTTCATTTTTGTGACAAGTGCACTATAAATGAGGTGTTCGGTTATTTCCATGAATAGATCACGATTTTGTGAAAGACAAAACCGTGGCTTTCTGAGTTCGATAGTGTGGTGTAAAGTCGAGGAGGATTTGCCATTGCGCAGAGTATCTTTTGACGGATCGGACAGTGTATTCTCGGAATAACTGGTGGTTGGTATCCTGACGGAAGGCTAGGATTTATATCTCAGGGAGCGCTTTTAACCCACAATGGTGATGAAATTTCCTGAAGATGACGGTCAATTTCAACCTCTATCAAGGTTCAATATTCACCAAATACGTATATAATTGAATACGTACATCAACAGCTCTGTCGGTTCTTTCGGATTACACTGATATATCTCTTGCGACAGATGATCTATAAGGTTGCCAAATTTTCCAATTAAGTAGTGACTAATCTGTGTACTTGTTTCTACTCTTGAAAGAGCAAATAACCCTACCAAGAATTCATACCTTCTTATTGTTTTCCGCTCTGATGGTTAAATCAGAAAAATAACCATCTTCAAGAGCGGGTAGCAATGAAAACGAGAAATCCACCGGCGGCTCTGGCTCTGATTCTTGTATTCTGATACAGTGAAGCTGACACCATCCCTCGCAGTTAAGAACCAAAGTTCGTGGGTCTGGTTGACTAATCTGTAAAGATATATAGATGCATTCTCAGAAATAAATGCAACAATTTAAATAATAATTCAATACACATAAAAAATTCATGAAATAGAAATTCGGGGACCGCGGTGGATCAACGGTTAGAGCGCTCACCTCTCTGGCGTTTGGGTTCGTCGGTTCAAGCCCTGCTCGTGCCATGTGGGCTTTGTGGAGGACAAATACCGTGTGCATGGGTTTTTCCGACGTTCCTCCTACTTCTTCATTCCACCAATCACCCCATCATCATGCATCCGACTTGAGCCAAAGATGCCTAAAGGCCATGAAACTTAAATTCAAATTCGAAACAGAAAATCACTATAAAAATATACACGAAACGTATTTCAATCAATTACATCTGCATACTACTGAACAATTTGTAACAGTATCTGCAATCACAAAAGCAACTCACACACTACTTTTAGTGCATCTCATTTTTTTTTTTACGGAACTGTTCTGTTCTGGTTTTTTTTTTTTTTTTTTTTTTTTTTTTTTTTTTTTTTTTTTTCCTATTTATTTCAACGCTCTTCTGCTAGCCACGGTCGATTGGTTGATGTCTGACTTTCGACCTAATCGAGCATGCACCTTGTAAGGACGGGACCTGCTTTTTAAGTGGGGTGTGAATCATGATTGAGTTTGTATACGAGGCAGAGCGCGTGTGCAGAATGCTACTTACTAGTGCCCTCTAACGAAAGTTCTGAAAATAAGTTTGTGAATTCACTTAACGGCACTTCTTCTAGGAAATGAACTTTCTTATTTATTTAAGGTCTTTAGACAACTCTGGCTTAGGCCATATGCATAATGATGCAAGAACTGGTGAAATGAAGAAAGTAAAGGAAACGGGAAATCCCGAGAAAAACCCACGCGCACGGTATTTATTCACCGCTAGGCATGACTTGGGACTCCTCTTACGAGAATCGAGTCTGGGAACTTGATTACATACTGCGGGAGTTTCTAATCTCCCTATGGCAAACTCTTCGTATTATAAAAATGCTGAATAATAACAAAAATAATAAATGAAAGAATGCTTTTATTATCGTATTATGAACAACCGGTAGATCAATACAATTAACAATAATAATAATGATGTATAAACTTAGGGTGTACCACCTGAAAACGTACTGAAGCAGGGATAGTAAATCTTACACCGAGAAAACTAACCAAATTACAAGGACCTGACAGCTTATCTGTTGTGTTTGAAGCATTAGCGTGAATTCTTTAAATGTAGAAAGCTAATTAAAAGGACCTCTGCCACTTTCAATCATCAAATTAAAAAAGAAAAAAAGAAAAGATAAATCTAAGCTTCTGAAACCAAATCTGAAATCAGTTTCTCTCCATCTGACTTGGTTGAGGCGCCAGGCCTGCGTTACAGATGTACAAAGTGAAATTTAACCTCGGTGAAATGAAGAACGTAGCTGCCATATTGGTCTGCGATGGCATCAATAAATATAGTATATATACATAATTGACTAAGCGTTTAGATTAATGGTAGGCTGGAAATAACAAAGTATAAACGGAAAATAGCATAATTTGCAATTAAAAGATATATTAGATATACAATACACCTTTGTCAACGCTTGAAGAAGCTCCTAGGCAAGGGGTGAAAAGCTTAGCACTTGTAACATCGATACATTCCCGAAGGCTGAGATATCTATATACCATCATTATTATTCAGCGAACAAAGTTCGTAATGCCCATATAAATTATGTAGCAATGAATACGTAACGAATAGAATCTACACCTATATAAAAACAAAGATCCACAACAGTTTACACACACGGAAGTATAAACTTCCTTATAAAGCATACTTACAGGTTGTATACAGATGTTTACTCCACACGACATCGAAAACTAAAATAATGAAGACTCGAACTTAAGTCTCGGACTGGAAAAAATTCCAGCTTTTGTACATTTCAGGATATACCTGAAGAACTTACCAAAAAAAAAAAAAAGTACAGTTCGAACTGTTGACATCAAAAGTTGAATGCAGGGCCTAGTTTCAACACCATAACAATAACCTCTTCAGGCACTACGGTACTACTGAAACTAAAGAACCTGAACCGTACTTAAGTACATTTTGAATTTAATTTTTAAGACCTTTAAGAAAACTTTTGGTTCAGACTCGACGGATGATTGGTGGAATGAGGAAAGTGGAGGAAAGGGCAGAACCACAAGAAAACCTACGCACACGGTGTTTGTCCACCACAAAGCTCGCATGGCACCAGCAAGGATTGAACAGACGACTCCCAAGAACCAGAGGTGAGCACTCTAGCACTGAGCCAAAATGGAACAAGTACTTTTGGATATCGTCCTGTCTCTACCTGTCCACCATTATAGTCCTTCTCTCATTAATAATTAATTGCTGCTTCACCTATCAGTAACATAA
This sequence comes from Lepisma saccharinum, assembly GCA_022664845.1. Taxonomy (NCBI): domain Eukaryota; kingdom Metazoa; phylum Arthropoda; class Insecta; order Zygentoma; family Lepismatidae; genus Lepisma; species Lepisma saccharinum. Next base: position 3,208 of record JAGDQP010041288.1, on the reverse strand, counting down.
AGACATCTATCTTCAATAATTGGCACTCCCACCAAATTCACCTGTCACTTGATTTGACATCTGTCTAAAATAATTGATACTCATACACAAAATCATGAATAGAATTTTCAAAACGAAACGAACTATTAAAATGATCCCTGTTCTCTTCCCTACACTCGTCTAAATAAAATATTTTTCTTTCTGCTCTTCTTTCTTCGCCCTTCCTTTTCTAGCATCATCTCCCATTCTCTATAATTACATAGTCCACGGCTCTGTTTCCTACTTCATTAATCTTCCTCGATTCCTTCCATTTTCTGTTCAATTTCTCTGCTTTCCTGTTCTATTATTTCGGCTCCAGCCCAATCTACCATATGTTCTGTCTCTTGAATATGTTCATATATTCCATTTCTACTTTCTCTCTCTTCAATATCACATCATCCTTGAGATGTCTGGCAAGGGTGTCCAGCCAGGGGCGTATCAAGGAATTTCGTGAGGCGGCAGCGAGCAGTAACGATAAAATCTCGGACTTTTCCCGTTCTTTTTAGACTATAATCACTGCTTTTCAGATAGTCGTCGATACACTTATTTAAGGATTTTTTTTTTTTTAAAAAAAAGGAAGTCCTATGATGACTGTTCACTAACAATAACCCTTAAACTCTCACTCCCACACCAAAAATTATCACTGTCTTAATAATTTCATCTAGTCACTTCAAGGGAAAGAGCGTCGATCCTGTAATGTGCACATAGTCTGTTCTATAAGCACGCACATCCTTCCACAAACTGCATCGAGCACGAGAAATATTATAATAATTCACTGACTTTTCACTGATTTTAGAAAATTCAGACTTTTTTTTCGATTTTCCAAATCGTTGGGTTTTAGTCTTTCTGCCATTTTCTTCTTAAATTTCTTTCTCGGAGAAGAAACCAAAATTAATTTTTTAATTAGGAATGATGCGACTGGTGGACAGGTTGGCACAGGACAATCTCCTAAGGTACTGAAGTAGGGTTCAGCTTCTTGTGTTTCAAAAATAGGAAGTCTCAAAACGAAACTAGTATGGTATTGAAACTCACGCTCATTACATCTTTTGTTGGCAATATACAGCCTGATCATCATTACACAAGAACACGTATTTTATTTTTACAAAGAGGGACTTATATTTGTAGGCTATATACAACTTTAGTTAGAAGTTTATAATCCACTGTTCAAAGAGAGAACAAAATACTTACTCGAAATTCTATCACATGGCCAGCGTAAGCTCCAAATCTTACCACCACACCTCCTAAAGAAGTAGAATATATTTCGTATGTTTCACAACTGAACAGCGGAATAGGTTCCACCTCATCAGGTATCTTCCAGCTGACATCTCCATTCTCATCCAATGTAAAGGATGTCCTGAAAGAAAAAAAAAAAGGATATATATATAATTTTCTTATCAGCATATTGATAATTTATTGTTACTAGCTTTTTCTATTCATATATTCACCCTAACTAAACATTCTTGATAATTCATTTATATAAAGATGTCACAAATAATACTAATAAATAAAACTCTCTGAAAACTGAAGAAAAATTCCATGCTCTAGCTTCTTGTAAAAGGAAACACTAGGTTGAGTGGAGTAGAGGCTTGAATAAGTCTATATTTTTGATAGGCTTTTCCTTATACGCAACATGTACATGCCGTGCTAATGTCTTGTCTTCACCCTCGGATCTGAATCCTGACGAGAAATTAAGAAGCTACGAGATAAGGTGAGCCTTTCATGATGACGTAAATAGTTATCCTCTCTTTTTGTTTCTTGATGATTTAATGTTTTTGTACACAATATAAGTGATTTTACAAGAATTTAAATATAACAGTAATGATTTTATTGAAACAAAAACCGCAGCGACAGGTCTTTTAATATTCAGTGCGTGAACCCATTTCCTTCTTCTAGTCTTTCGCTTTCTGCGTTGTAAATGAAGCAAGTATAACACCCTTTCCTTATCCATATTTACAAAATGATCAAACTGTAAATGAATGAATAACTTTTCTCTGTTGGTCATTGAGCGGCGAGAGTCGCGTGCACAAAGGCACGAACTTTGGTATGCGCGGCGCGTAGTCTGAAAGCGGCCTTACCCTTCGACTCAGTCCCCGGGGTATAGCGGCTTCAATCACTGAGTTCGGATCAGCATTGGGGAGGTATGAGCTTTCAAGTCAGACAGTTTTACTGACCAAGGGTTCCTCCAGTTTCACTGAACAAATGATGGAATGTTACCTAGAATAAGACCTATACTTCTCAAAGGAGTGCTAGGGAAGACACGTATCTTAAGCCATAGATTCCTGTCGCGTTCATCAAATGTAAATTACATTAAGTCAGACTTACCCTTCAATTCCAGACTTCTCTTGATGGCTGCCTGGTGAAACACAATTCACAATCTAGGAGAAAAATATAAAGCATGTTAGTGCATGTCTAACAATCATTCAATATTAGCAGCCTTTTCTCAGCTCTCAACAGTATTGTAAAACTACTTTTGACTATCATATACAACTTAAATCATAATTGTATTTTTCGCTCCAGCAATTCTACAACCCATGACAATTCTCGACAGAGATAGCTGACAAGGAAAAGCAATTAAGAACGTTAGAAGCCCAGACGTAAGGTGTCGTCACATTATTTCTATAAATGGAGTATATCTACAATATTTCACACGTAATCAGTAATTTAATACAGGGAGTCCATAAAGTCCTGCAGGAAACTAAAACTCTATAACTTGAAAGCTATTAAGTTTATTAACATAAAAATTTATGTGTACTTAGAGCAATGTTTAAAATTTTATTTCTGCTTGTTGAAGTTTATTGCCGAACCTCCAGTTATGCACCATTCACGTGAAAACAGTGTTGCAGTCTTTTTGACAAACCGAGAATTGCGTGCTGATGGTGGTCCTCTGGGATATTAGATTGAATTGTTTAATTAAAGTCTTAAATTGGTAAGGTACTAACTAACGACGGGACGTACAGTTTAAGGTGGGCTCAGAACCACTTGTGTCTCCACCTGGAATTGAACCCAGGATCTGTTGATTACAAGACAGCGGGCGCTACCACTCACCCACCGGGGACACTGGGGTATTCAGAATCACATTACTTATTTTCTCCTTCAGATCGTCCAGATTAACTGTTTTTTGTGAATACACCTCGGTCTTTACATGCTCCCACAACCAGTAATCGTAAGGTGTAAGTCTGGTGATCTTGCA